>JAKCPI010004226.1:0-23151 GCA_023213315.1 Euborellia annulipes
GCCAGAAGGCTATTAACCCCTTGGGTCTCTCTATTGCATGTTTCTTTTGTCTACTGGAAATACAGAATTTTATTTGAAAAGGACCCTTTTTTTTTCACTCATGTCAATGTGGCCGACAGCCTAAAAAAAGAATAATAATAAAGTTTTTTACAAAAAAAAAAAAAAAAAAATAATAATAATAATAATAATTTGCATAAACAAGCCATATAATATTTTGATACAATTCACTTTTTATAAGTTTATAACAGTATATTTACCTTTTAATATATGAAACAGATCTTCTAAATCCCTCTCGATTAGCATGTGATAATAGTCTTCATTGAAGTCCTGCAAGTCAAGCACAAAATTTATTATAAATAACTATATTAAAAGAAAATCAAAATATATTTTTAGACGTACCTTGGTTTTTTGCCATAATATCTACGAAATTTAAATAAAAGCAGACACAGAAAATTTTGTTAGACATTATAAAAAATATATATTTTTTCTGAAATTAAAAAAGAAGTACCATGATATGATAGAAGATATCAACACGGATTTCACAAAAAATATTCAAGGAAATATATCTGGAAGGATGATTCGCTATTCTAACTCAAGCTAGTCATGCCGTCTACTAAGACGAATGACGAGCAGAACGTTAGAAATAAGCAATGGGTACATGAGCAGGTAGAGGGAGTTGCCTTTTTCTTAGAAAATAAGAATTTAAGGTTTATACTGTAGAAATGAAACCTTGTCAATTTTACAAGGGATTTCTTCTTGAATTAGAACTCGATGGAATTTCCTGTAAAAATAAAGAAATTTTTTCATTTTTACGGTATGATTTTGTCAAATAGAACTTGAGGCGATTTCTTGTAAAAATAAAAGGAAAATTTATGTTAATTTTATGGGAAGGTTTGTTGAAAATTTTTAAAAAGGATTTCTTTAATTTTCGGTTTTCAGTGCAGAAATATTTCTCTATGCACATTTCCTACTGGGAGAAATAGTAACTCTAAATTAATAACTCAAAAAGTTATTGGAACTGGAATGAAAATAATTTCAGTAATCCAGAGAAGGTCCTCTTTATCCATAAAATTTCATTTCAAAATTCCAACGAGAAGTTGAGTTAAATAGAGCATGACAGACGGGCAGGACAAATTTGAATTCCAATTTCAATTTATTGTTTGAATTCCAGATACATTATTTATTTACAATTTTATTTAATACAGACAGACAGACAGACGGACGGACGGACATTAGCGAATTATATATATAGATTGGAAAAGTAAATTAAATTCGCTCACTATTTCAATTTCGCTTCTTCTTTGTCGCAAAAAAGAAAAAAATGTTTAGTATAGGAATCTGTTTCATGAAAATTCAATTTGTTGCCAACCTAACAAATTTCTTGTACATTTAAAATTAATTATTTTATTAAAAATTGTTAATTTTAATTTGAATTTAAGCTATTTAATTGAATTACTTTATAAAAATTATTTAATTAGTATGATTGTAATATACTTAATAAATATTTAAATAGTTTTAGAGCGCGAATTTCAAACCAGAATTTAATAAATTTAGATTTGTGAAATAAATTTTAAAAGAATAATTTCAAGTTTCCTTAAAATAATTATAAAATAATATTAATAAAAATTCCTTGAGGTACTCAAGTTATTTGAGCGTTTAGACCAGTGATTCTCAGCATACTTGGTGCACTTTGGCGATTTTCAAAAATTTGGCGGCACACAAAAGAAAAGATAAGCAAAGTTGGTAATTTGTTCATAAACTTTTATATTAATTCTATTTCATATCCTGGGCGTAACTAGAGAATCTGGCTGGGGGGGGGCCAGGGACCAGCCATCCTCGCTGGGGGGGGGCATGAGACCAGATAACCTCGGTGGGCGAGTCATTCCACGTCAAATTGATACACTTTTAACCTCACCATCTCAGATTATAGAGAAAAATTAATTAAAACAACCCTTGCGTTAGTTTTTTGTCATAATTGGGAAAATTACACAGGCTAACAGTGATTTTGGTACCGGGGGTATTTTGAGCTGATCTCCGAGTATATGCGACGTCCTTTTTCCAAAAATGTCGTCCGTTTTGCTCGAATAGCTCTAGTTTTGAGTATAGAGAATATAACGTTTTAATTGGAAATTCTGCTCTAAAGTGGCTCTTATTTTGAGTTTTCTAGATTTTTTTTATGGTGTTTTCTCTTAAAAATATACAGGTAGCTAAGATACATAGAAAATCTAGAGATTCTGCCCAATCAGAAGTGATTTAGTGGTGCAAAAGACGGCTAAAAATTGAAAAAAATTCAATTTTTCCAGCCATCATTCATTAGTGCAAATCGGTTAATTATTAACGAAATTATAAACAAAATAGTTAATCTACAAATCAAAGATAAGAAAATTTTATGATTAAGAGTGTTTTGCTTAGAAGAATTCTTGGGTGTAGAATAATAATTTTATAAAAAGAAGGAAAGAAAAAAGGGAAAAAAACCACCGAGGAGAAGGAAAAAAAGGGCAGGGATAGGGCAAGTTACTCGATTTTGAGTAACCAGATACAAAATACCAATTACTTCAGATTTTTGTAACGAAATACAAGATACCAATTACTCACGGGTTTGTGTAACGAGATACAAGATACCAATTACGTATTTCAAATACATTGTAAATACCACTACAAACAAATTTTTCCTTGATTTTAAAATTCTTTTTGGTGGGGTAATTCTGGAACTAGAGCCCTGCACGGGTACGGGTTGGCCCGTAGGCCCGTTATCCGCCCGGCCCGCGGGCTTTGGAGGCCATGAGAAAATTATGGGCGGGCGGAGGGTAGCAAGTCTAAATAAACGGGTTCGGGCGGACGGGCATGCAAATGAAATTTTATTTAAAAATTGCTAGACATTCGTTCATTCATTCACTAAATCTCGGGGGGGAATGGGCGGGTTTGAAAAATTCCGGGCGGGCCTGAAGAATGGTTAAAAATTACGGGGCCGGGTACGGGCGGGAAGTCATAAAAAAATACGGACACGGGCCGGTCTGGGCCAAAAATCGGCCCGTGCAGGGCTCTATCTGGAACCCTAAATAAATTTAGTTTAGGAAAGTGGCAGCTAAACTTATATTGGAAAATACCTTTGGAAAATCGAAAACAATAAAATTAATCATGACACTAAAAAAAATTTATTTATAAAAATATGAAAAGGTTTCAAAAAACCAAGTTTTTAAAAGTTTTGTCGGATAATCTGGAACTTGATGGAGAATGAATAAACCTGCAAATGAAAACAATCTTTAAACTGGGACAGAAGAACAAAGATTTAGCCGTTGAGAGCTGGTTGAAAGAGAAGGCAAAAAAAGTTTTTTAAGAAGAGTGAAAATTTGGCGGATTGATTGACTTCTCGTTACTGGTTTTTACTAAGATTCGGAGCAGAGAACCCACACGACGATTACATACAGTAGTATTAAATAAATTAAAACGATTTCAGCTCCCTCTGCAAGACTTTTTATACGGCGGCAAATAAAAAAAAAAGTATTTGGTATCTCGAATTTCAGATACCAACTACTAAAAAATGTAACGAAATACAAGATAGCAATTACTTTGCCAATTCTGTAACGAGTTACAAGATACCAATTACTATTGTATTTGGTATCTTGTATTTCAAATACATGTAACTGATTAACGCCCATCCCTGGGTGTAGTGATAGCGCTGAAATAACAAGTTTATAATTTCTTTAATAATTAACCGATTTGCACAAAGGAATGATTTCTGGAAAGCTAAAGAGTTACAGAATATCGTACATATAAGTTTTTTGCATTCAGAGATGTTAAAAAAATTTTAGGGTTGTCCAAAGTTAAGAAAAAACAGAAAAAATTGAATTTTTTTCAACTTTTAGCCGTGTTTTGCACCACTAAATCACTTCTGATTGGGCAGAATCTCTAGATTTTCTATGTATCTTAGCTACCTGTATATCTTTAAGAGAAAATATACTACCAAAATCACTGTTAGCCTGTGCAGAGGCGTACAGAGGCAGTTGGGGGCCTGGGGCGGCACTAGAAGAAAGGGGGCCTTATATTGAATTTTTTTTTTTGGGAGGGGGGGTGCTCATCCTTAAATATCCTTCTCCTCCATACACAAAAATATTTTGAAATACCGTATATCCCTGAACCCCAAGGCCCCGGGGCCCTCAAAGAGAAATTTTCATTAAATTTTCTTTTTTTTTAATCAAAATTTTCCCATTTTTACTTGGTTCTGAGGGCCCCGGGGCCTCTCGAAGGGAAATTTTTATTAAATTTTGTTTTTTTTTATCTAAATTTTTCCGTTTTTACTTGAGCCCTGAGGGCCCCAGGGCCTCTCAAAGAGAAATTTCCATTAAATTTTCTTTTTTTTTAATCAAAATTTTCCCATTTTTACTTGGTTCTGAGGGCCCCGGGGCCTCTCGAAGGGAAATTTTTATTAAATTTTGTTTTTTTTTATGTAAATTTTTCCGTTTTTACTTGAGCCCTGAGGGCCCCAGGGCCTCTCAAAGAGAAATTTTGTTTTGTTTTTCTAAATTTTTCCGTTTTTACTTGAGCCCTGAGGGCCCCGGGGCCTATTTAAAGAGAAATTTTCATTAAATTTTCTTTTTTTTTTTAATCAAAATTTTCCCATTTTTACTTGACTTTGAGGGCCCCGGGGCCTCTCAAAGGGAAATATTTAATTTTTTTTTATATATATATGAGGGCCTATGCCGGCTCGGGGCCTGGGGCGGACCTCCCCCCCGCCCCCCCCCCCCCCCCTCGGTACGCCACTGAGCCTGTGTAATTTTTCCCAATTATGACAAAAAACTAACGCAATGGTTGTTTTAATTAATTTTTCTATGATACCATCATGATCCCTCGATGAGGCTTATATTATCTTTTAACCTTTAAGCAAGGACCATTTTAGAATTTTTTCAAAATTTTCGAAGTGGTACTTTTTGAGAAAAATTAATTTAAATTTTTGATTTTGAAATTAAATTTTTTTTTTTATTACCACCTCAGTTGTATTGTATATCATTGGAAAGGGCATCTAAAAAGCTGTAAAATGACACCTCATTCATCTCTCTATCTCATCTCTAAGAGATTTTAGAGCAATTTAAATAGATGTGGTTAGGTCGATTTTTTGCCATTTTTGACAAATTTAACCCGCCATATTTCTTAAACGAGTTGAGATATCGAGTTGAAATTGGGGCTTTTTCTTAGTCTCTATTGACTCTACCTATGACCCAAATTTCATACAAATCTGAGATGGTGATGTTAAAAAGTGTATCGATTTGACGTGGAAAGAATGACTCGGGCCTGGAAAGCCCCATATTTTCTCAATTTTTCTTGGGGCAAAGATCTTTCTGGGGGGGCCACGAGCTTCTGGGGGGGGCCAGGCCCCCCGGGACCCCCTAGTTACGCCCATGATGAAGGGAGAAGACAACCTCTAGCAACAGTCACGCCTGTAAAAAATAAAAAATTTTATTATTTGAAGAAAGATAGAGTTTACTAAAAAATATTATGGATAAAAGATTTCTAAGAGAAAATAGCATTAATAATTTAATTGGAATGGAAAATGGGAAATGTACAAACCCTACCACCCTCTGGTTTCATTATTGAAATTAATAGATAATTTTATAAATTAGAAAATATAAAAATAAAATGTTAACCCTTTATGGAAATGAAATATGCAAATAATAAATACCTTTTAATTGGAGTGTGTGATGTTTTATTTCGCAATAGAAAGAAGAGAGGCACTTTGCAGAGAGATGAGTTCAATCGACTGGCCCCTTGCTCGAGGTGAATCAAACTAAATGATTTGCTTGAAAATACTTTCCATTTGCGTAAATAATCTTTCTATGATCATGTTGATGACGCACATGGATGCTCTCTCTTCTGAAACAAAGAAATATTTATTTATTATTTTTTATCCTCTTCTATCATTATATTTTAAATATTAAATAAAGATTATTTTAATAAATAATTGTTTTATTTATCCCGTAATCCTTTCCTAAATATTCTTTACAACTAGAGATTATTGGAATATTTATATTAGGGTATAATTATTTAATTAATCTTATTTGCGCAAGTTACATTAAAAGTTAAATAAAAGAAAATTCAAAAATTCAATTTTCATAATAGAAATAAAATAAGTTTTTTTTTTTAGGATTAGTTAAAAAATAATACTTAAGATGTTTGGTTTTTTTTCTAAAATACTCGTAAACTAATTAAAATTTAGAATATATGAACGCAATTTTTCCTTTCCATCCCTCTTAGAATTTTTAATCATTAATTAGAAATGCTTAATAAATTAACCAATAGTGTATTTACAAGATGAGCGAGAAATAGAGGGAGGGAGGCTGAGTTGTTTATGCTTAAAATTTGTAGAATGTGAAAATTACTAGGGGGGAGGGGGGAGGGACTTTTAAACAAACAGAAATAAAATTCTAAAAATGTTTTTATAAATGAGAAAAAAAATGAAATTTTTTTCATTAATTCATTTTAATAATTGAATCTGAATTAATGAAAAGCTATCTATAAGGGGATGTGTGAGCCGAGGGGTTCGAATCTATATATATAATAGCGGTGTGTCCGTCTGTCCGTCTGTCTGTCTGTCTGTCTGTCTGTCTGTCGGTCTGTCCGTCTGTCTGTCTGTCTGTCTGTCTGTCTGTCCGTCTGTCACGCTCTGTTTGACCAACTTCCCATTGGAATTTTGAAACGAAATTTTGCAGTCTTATAGAGGACGTTATAGAGAGTCCCGGAAAAAATACTCGGGTCCCGAAATTCCTATAACTTTTTGAGTTATTAATTCTTAAAGTTACGATTTCTCCCATAGGAAATGTATAGAGAAATATTCAAGTATTCTTTGAAGTTGTGTATTCTATGAAGGTAAACAAATCCTCAAGCAGGCACGCACTGGAATGGAATACGTAGTATTAATAATTTTCTTTTATAATTAAGAAAAGGCGAGGGTCCGCCGCAGGCGGGCCCGAGCCAGCGGCTGGGGGTCCAGGGGGGGACGTAGCCCCCCTGTCTAGACGCCAGCCCGTTTCTCATATTTAAGAAAGGCGAGGGTCCGCCGCAGGCGGGCCCGAGCCAGCGGCTGGGGGTCCAGGGGGCGTAGCCCTGCCCTGTCTAGACGCCAGCCCGTTTCTCATATTTAAGGCGAGGGTCCGCCGCAGGCGGGCCCGAGCCAGCGGTGTGGGGTCCAGGGGGCGTAGCCCCCGTCTAGACGCCAGCCCGTTTCTCATATTTAAGAAAGGCGGGGGAGGCCCGAGCCAGCGGCTGGGGTCCAGGGGGGCGTAGCCCCTGGCTAGACGCGAAGCCCGCCGAAGGCGGGCGGCGCGGCTAGTTATATCTAAAACTACAAAGGAAATAAATTCACGAAAACGAAGGACGAATATACAGGTAGGTAGCATGATTTTTTTTTTTTTTTTTTTTTTAGACAAAGATACGACTCGAGCGAGTGGAGAAACTGCTCAAAAAAAGCAACCATCCAGACAGTGTGGAGGGTGACGAGGGAGAGGAGTGAAAGTAATCCATTTACTTAAGTGTAAAAATTTTACAAAAAAAAAATAATTTTCTATTTTAGAATTCCATTTTCAAAGAAAAATACAATTTTTTTTAACAGAAGGGGTGATTTACACCCTTTTTGATAAACTCGTCCTTCCCCCCTGGGTATTATATAATTATATTTTTTTAAAAATTGGATAATTTGTATACCCTAAGTATAATTTAAAAGAGAAAAAAAAAATTGTAAATAGTAATTTAATCAGTTATGCAAATGAAATATGAAAATATTCAATACCTTAATAAAAAGATGAACAGACGGGGAGTAAAGAGTTTGGGGGATGAACGTTTTTAATAAGATTTAAACTTTCGACCGTTGGTTCTCGTTGAAACATTTTGTAAAATTAAAATTAAATATAGCTACAAATTAAACACTAGGTTATTTGTTTCAAAAGTTTATTAATTAAAATATTGACAGTTGATACGTATTTCGAATTGTCGAATTGTCGAAATACGTATCAAGTGTTAATTTTTTAATTAACTAAAACCTTTGAAAGAAATAACCTAGTGTTTAATTTGTACATTTAATTTTTGATGAACATTTTATTTGCACAAATAACAACACTATATAAATAAACTAAACACACGAGAGAGAGAGAGATGTGAGATCGACGAAATGACTCTTGGCTCGACTAGAATACAACAAAAAAAAAAGACAGGGATGGGGTCTAAATGGCCTTAGATGCCGAAAAAGACCTTAAAAAAAAAATGATTGTAAATTTTCAAGTTGCTGATTTATTGCGTAAAGAAAGTAAAAAGATAAAATTTTATAGAAAGATTTGAATAAATCGATTAGCAATCCTGAAGGTGATTTCTCCCAACTCTGGGGGTGGACCCACCCCTAGTTAAGAACCACTAATCTAATATATAGGTAAGAACTCTGAGAAAAAAGACCACAAAAAGAATATTTCCAATTTTCAAAAATTTACTTCTTTAAAATATTATTTATTTATTTGTTTCTAAAAAAAAAAAAAAATAATAATAATAAGCTACTTGTTCAAGTAAAATATCAATTATCAATCAATTGTGAAATTTTTTAAGAATGTCTCTCTGCCAAAAAATGAAGTAGGAAAAAAAATTCTATTTTTTTCCTCTTATACTAGCTGTGCAGCCCAATGAAGGAGAGCAATTTGAAAATAAAAAAAATAAATCCTAAATTTAATATTACAATATACTCCCAAATTATGGAAAATATTTTTCAAAATTATTTCCTATTGTTAAATGTTCAATTAGCCTCTGAGCAGCACAGTGGTAGAGTTCTTGGTACTTGAACTAGGGGATAGTGATAAAAATAGTGACGTATCATAGTGATGATGATTTTATTTTTTTTTTTTTTTTTTTAAAAAATTAAAATTTTTAATAAAAAAAATTTTTGTGTTTTTTTTTTTTTTATTTTTTTTTTTTTATATATATAAAATATACTCAAAAGATAGTTCTAAAAATCTAGTTCTAAAAATTGCAAGTGAAAAAAAATTTGAATTATTTTTTCCTCAATCAAACATTATATAAAGTATATCGGGAAAATTCGTAGAATGGGAAAAAAGGAGGGCGACTTTTAATCAAACAGAAATAATATTAATTTTGATATAAAATTCTAAAATGTTTTAATGAGAAAAACAAATGGAATTTTATTCAATAATTTATTTTAATAATTGAATCTGAATTAATGATAATCTATCTATTAGGGGATGCGTGAGTCCGAGGGGGTTCGAATTATACCTAAAAAAAGGAAATAAATTCACAAAACGAAGGACGAATATACAGGTAGGTAGCATGTTACGACTCAGAAAGGTATACAAATTAAAAAAAAAATCATTTTAATTTTTTTAAAATTATGCGAGTGGAGAAACTGCTTAGGAAAAGCACGCCTTCAGACAGTGTGGTGGAGAACATGAGATATTAAAAGAGAGACTATGATCTTTCCCAGGAAAAAATGTAATTAATATTTATGATATTAACTAATAAATTGAAATTGTCAGGGTCAGGACTTACCTAGAGCAGAGGTCGAGAGAGAGCTTCGAAGTGCGCTCAGATGTTGATGCTCAAACGACAGGGTCGATGATAAAAGAAAGAAGACAACCTCTTGCAACAGCCACCCCTGTAAAGGATAAAAATTTTATTATTTGAAGAAAGCTACAAAAAAATAATATTTTTTAACGTTTTTTTTACCATTTAAGGAAAAATAGTAATAATATTTTAATTGTAAAGAGAAATGTACAACCCTTACCACCCTCTGGTCAAGGGCGGTCCCAGAGGGGGGGTCAATGGGGTCGTGACCCCTCCCCCCAAAAAATCTTTATTTTTTTTTTAACATACACTTTTTTTCCCACTCACTCTCCCATTCACACAATCTTTTCGGCAACTTAGGCCATTTAAGACTTAAACGATACTCATATTTGATTAATATATATGTCGTAGACAGATCGTGAAATAAGACAGTTCATGAACTGTCTAGACATTTCATGAACTGTAGCCAGATCGTGTAATGGTCAAACAGTTACATGATCTGGCTAAAAATTTTAGACAGTTCATGAAATGCAATTTGGCCTTAGACAGATCGTGTAATGCTCGAGAATTACATGAAATGTCTAAATTTTTTAGGCAGTTCATGAACTGCCTAACATCAGTTTTGCCGATCGTGTACTGTTTGTAATTTAATGCAATAAATCTAAAAAAAAAATTTTATTTTTTCGAAAATCAAAAAAAAGGCTTCTATAAGTTGTAGATATTTTAAATAGCTTTAATTAAAAAAAAAAAAATTGAGGTAGATAGCTTCAAATGTGTGGCCGCTGGAATCTCCCAAAATTAGAACCCCGAGACGCGCACCTTAACTTAAGATTTACAAAGTGAGGAAGATTTGGAAAATTTAGTAATCGATAATAATAATAATATTGAAAAAAATTGAATTTTTTTCGAGATCTTTATTTGCTTTACAAACAGTACACGATCGGCAAAACTGCTGTTAGGCAGTTCATGAACTGCCTAAAAATTTAGACATTTCATGTAATTCTCGAGCATTACACGATCTGTCTAAGGCCCAATTGCAGTTCATGAACTGTCTAAGATTTTTAGCCAGATCATGTAACTGTTTGACCATTACACAATCTGGCTGCAGTTCATGAAATGTCTAGACAGTTCATGAACTGTCTAATTTTCACGATCTGTCTACGACATATATTTATTGCTATAATTTTTGCTTCCAAACTGAGATATTTTTTAAACTCTATTCTCTATTATTATTATTTTTTTTTTAAATATAATAGCCAGGGCCGTAGACAGGGGGGCAGGGGGGTTATATCGAGTAAAAGTATCGAATCCTCAGTGTTATCGTTTCATCCCTATTCGAGTAAATATTATTCAATTTAGCTAAAACTTTGGTATTTTTATTTTCTAGACA
The DNA here is from genome assembly GCA_023213315.1 of Euborellia annulipes. Taxonomy (NCBI): domain Eukaryota; kingdom Metazoa; phylum Arthropoda; class Insecta; order Dermaptera; family Anisolabididae; genus Euborellia; species Euborellia annulipes. Next base: position 10,940 of record JAKCPI010004226.1, read on the forward strand.
ATTGGCAAATTTTTTTTGCTATTTATCGATTTTTTCTATAGTAAAATTATTAATGTTTCAATGATAAATTAGCGAGTCCTTCACTACTCGGATGGGCATAGGATATGCGCCAGTGTCGCTGTGTGAGTATTAAAACAGGCTAGAGGCCCGTGGGTGGAGACCGCGGTCCCCTCCTCACAGTCTTGGGTCCAGGGACTCGAGTCCCGTCACTCCAAGGCTGTGGGGCATCGGATCAAAATCAAGCCCTGGGAATGTGAGTCCGAGTAGGATAAACGCGTACTCGCCCACACCCCTCATGATTTACCAAGGGGCTAGCCTGCGTTTTCAGACTGTGACGGCATATGCACGGGGACATACTAATAGCATGGGTCGATACGCGATTTGTGTACCAGGTACTCGCTGTTACAGGTACTTGTTCGTACCGATATTTTTACCAGATATTTTTGTACCCGATACAGATTTCACTCAGCAACCTAACTTCACATAAATACAAGTAACAGATTCGATACGTAGTAGTAGTAGTATTTTCTTGGTCTCCAACCGTTGGTAATTTAGCCACAAATCTGATTTGATACTTCGATCATTGTGAAGCTGTCGCGTCGCGAGTTGAGGGTCGCAGGAGAGAAGGAATGAGAGAACAGGCGAAACGAAAACTGTATCGCGTAAAGAAACGACGCCTAAAGTGAAAAGCAAGTATTTGATCGATGCGCAACGCAGAAACCCAGTACGAGTCTAGTGGAGTGTGCCTGAGTAGCTGTTACTCAAATACCTGATATTTTTGCTCGCACCCATTATGACTATCTGTTACTTTTTCATACCTGATACAAATATCAGATTGATACAGTATCACCCATGTTAATAGCTATCCAGTGATACTTGCGAGCTAGCCATTAGGTGTGAGCGGAGGGGATCCTGTGGCCAGGGGAATTACTCTGCTCACCCTTGGCTTGGGTATGGGGACAGAGTCCCCATCGTCAATTGACGCAAAAATCTTCCTACCACAACGGGTAGGCGATGGAGAGGGTAGTGCGTGAATAATGCAATATGCTTAACTCGAGTCAAGCAAATCATCGTACTCAAGGAGCACAGTCTCCTCCCTTGATTTGAAGAAATTCATTCAGAGCTATATATATTGACCTTCTGAAAATTTCACTCCCTCATGTTTATATTATAAATAAATGAAAGTAAAAATTTATTATTGAATATTGTAAAAAAATAAAATTCTTATTTTGAAACGCCATATATTCTGTACAAAGTTAGTTTTGTAAAAAATTGATAAATGCTTTCAATTTTTTGTTTGAAATTTTTTTAATATAATTTAAAAGGTTATTTTACTATTGGAGCCATCTTTTGACGATGACGTCACAATGCTTGCATTTATTTGTGTAGTATTTAATGTTCTGTCTTTTCCCTGGTCTTTTCCCATTCGCCAACCAGTTTGATATTATATTGAGTTTGTATTTATAAATTATTTTACTATATCTAGCCATTTATTTTTCTTAATTTCAAGTCTATTATGATTATGCTAATCCCTTTCATAATATTTTCAATAAGTTAGTTTTTCTTTTTTTATATTACTTTCTCTTACCAAGGGCGGTCCCAGAGGGGGGGGGGGGGTCAAGGGGGTCGTGACCCCTCCCAAAATCTTCTTTTTTTTTTAACATACACTTTTTTCCCACTCACTCTCCCATTCACACAATCTTTTAGGCAACTTAGGCCACTTAAGACTTAAACGATACTCATATTTGATTAATATATATTTATTGGGGTCCAGGCCCATTTATTTCTACTATAAAAAAAAAAAAAAAAAAAAACAGTGACCCCCCAAAATGTAAGGCTAGGACCGCCCTTGCCTCTGGTTTCATAAAATGTTAACCCTTTTGGAAAATGAAATATGCAAATAATAAATACCTTTTAATTCGAGTGTGTGATGTTTTATTCTAATGTTATCGCAATAGAAGAGAGGCACTTTGCAGAGAGATGAGTTCAATCGACTGGCCCCTTGCTCGAGGTGAATCAAACTAAACACTTGCGTATCTTTGCTCTTTCTTTGATCATGTTGATGACGAACATGGATGCTCTCCCTTCTGAAACAAAGAAATATTTATTTATTATTTTTTATTTTCTTCTATCATTATATAAATTAATTAAAGATTATTTTATTAAATAATTGTTTTATTTATCCCGTAATCTTTTCCCAAATATTATTTTCATCTTCAGAATATTGGAATATTTATATTAGAATATAATTAATCTTATTTGGTCAAGTTACATTAAAAGTTAAATAAAAGAAAAATAAAAAAAAAAAAATTCAATTGTCATAATATAAATAAAATAAGTTTTTTTTTTTTTTAAGATTAGTTTAAAAATAATACTTAAGCTGTTTACCTATTGAAGAGAAGAGAGAGATTGAGATTTTGCTGTTGAACCGACATGCGAGTTTCTAAGGTCCGAGCCTGACTGCCTCTGAACTCGCCCGCGGGGAGTGCAGTCCTCTTTTTCGAATTGAGGAGCGAAAATCTAAAACAAGAGATAATAACAAAAAAATTATTTATTTTTATATATTAAAAAAGACTAGTTAAAAATAATGAAATTTTCATTTATTAAATTATTTGCAGCACATTTATTTATATTAATAAAATAGAATAAATCAGAATTTTGAATTTCTTAAAATTTGAATAAAAAAAAGATAATCATCTCCCTCAAAATATTGAAGAAAAGAGGAGGGTTAAATAAAATCCTCAGCATTAAAAATTAGAACTAAGAAAAATTTTTGTCTTATAGATAAAATAATAAATAATATACACCCTTAAAATCATCCCTTATTAAATAAATAGCTAAGGAGGATGCAATATTTTTAAACAGTTAAATTCTGTAAAACAGAAAATCGAGTAATTGAAATTTCTTTTGATAATTCCGACACCCTGTATTTCATTTTTTTAAAATAATTTTCGAGATCTATTCATTTAAATAAGATATTAATATTCAATACCTCAATTCGGAATACTCACACCAAGGGCGGATACAAGGGGGGGGGGGGGTAATTACCCCCCTCCCGAGAATCGAAAAAAATACTTTTTTTTCGCAAAAAAAATTTATTTTTAATGTAAAATTTTTAAAATTAATACTTAAAAATTTGATGTGTATTTATATTCTGGCAAACAAGTACAGAATGCGCTTTTTAAATTACCGAAATTAAAAAAAATAGTGTGCTGTGCGACGAGTCACACCAGATTACCCCCCCCCCGAGAAACACCTCTGGATCCGCCCTTAACTCACACATTTGCTAAATATAATGTTAGATAATCGATGATGACAAATAATTATGAAATTAAAAATATGAACAGATTTATGCTGACGAACTTTGACAGATGATACAATTTAATCAAATTCTCTTTAGAATCAGAATTCAAGTCGCATGTCATTATTCTATCCTAATTAGCCCACGGGGAATTATTTAAACCCCTAGCACATGAGACGGATACTCGGCCACTGTGCTATGGCTCAAGAACGAGAATGAATTTAAACATTCAGATGCTTTAAACATAATTAAAATTGAGAAAGATATGGATATTAAAAATCTATCTTTTTTTATTAGTGGGTTAATGAATTCTTCAAGATAATTTTTATCAATAAAAGATCCTAAATAATAAATTTCTAGTTTAATTGGAATGTGAAATTAATTTAATCCCTTGTGGACGAAAACAAAGGGAATGCTTAGTTTTAAGAAAATTCTTCAAGTTCAAAAGCAACTACATGTTGCTGTTTTACAAATGAATTCAAATTTTGCAGACATTTTTTAATGCAATGAAAATGATCTAGGAGTACCAATTTTTGACCTCTATAAATAACCACCCTATTATTTATTTTATGTGGTGTGGTTGTATCCAGTGGCGTCATTTGGGGAGGGGCAGGGGGGGGGGCATTTGCACCCCCCAAGGGCTCTGATTTTTACAAAATTTTATACTCCAAAATACATCTATGAGTATACAAACTGTACAAAATTAAACAATTAATTTAATTAAATATGTTTTGGCCAAATTTGAGTACCCATTTGTAAGTAAATTTTAAGAAAAAAAAAAATGTTTGCCCCCCCCCCCAAGAAAAAGTTGAAATGACGCCACTGGTTGTATCGGAAATTTTGCTTTGCTTGAAATAATATAATTTAAATTACATACAAAGGTTAATGGACTATTAAAAAATATTTTTTAATTACGTGATTGAGTTGTCTTTTTGAAAGATATAATTCATTTTTGTCCATTATTCCTAAGAGTTTGTTTCTTTTTGATATTTTATAAGATAAGAAATTACTTGAATCTATATTCAAGCAATTTGCCTCCTCTAGACCTATTTAATTACGTATTAATTGACAGGGGAGAGTTTTATTAGATTTATTTAGAAAATTTTTTTTTTATGCCCTCGGGGCATGGCGTAGAGGTTAGCGTGCTAACCTCATATACCAAACGTCGCGGGTTCGGACCCCAGGCAGTCCGATGATTTTATTTAAGCCAATTGGATACCAAATGGCTTAAATAAGAATGCCTGGACCCCAATATATATAATTTAATAATAACGGATATCGTAAATGTCTTAAATGGCCTAAGTTGCCGAAAAGACTGTGTGAATGTGTGTGTGAATGTGAGGGTGAATGAGAAAAAAGTGTGAATGTTTTAAAAAAAAAAAAAAAAAAAAAAAATTTTTTTTAATTTTCTGTTTATCATAAAAAAATCTGGTGTGACTGTCGCACAGCACACAACTTTCTCTTACCTTCGGTAATCGAAAGTTGTGTTCTGTGCTTGTCACACCAGATTTTATTGTGTCGACATATATTTAGTTTCCGCCGATATATTAAAATTCAAGATGTAAAATTTATAAGTATGGGAAAATATTTATATTTTGTTACCATGGCAACCATTTCTCCTATCTTTTCTATGAAGCACAAGAGTAAAGTGTGCTTCAAACAATTTTGAGGGCAAAACGAGAATATACATTTGAAAGAGCATCTAAAAAATAATTGATTTTTGAATTTTAATCAAAATCGTTAGAGCGAATTTTGAGAAAATTGAAAAAAACTGAAAAAGTACATCAGTAAAGTACTAGTACTCTTTGGCCGATTTTGATTAAAAGCTCATTTTTCCGGTCCCGGGGGCTGCCTAACTTAAATATAAAATTTCAACTTCCTAGCTCAATTCCTTCATGCTTAAAATTGAACACACACACACACACACACACAGACACACAGACACACAGACAGACAGACAGACAGACCATGTCGCGAAAATCACTTTTTTGGATTCAGGGGACCTCAAAATGTGAAGATCCATCAAAATCTCGACATCGAATTTTTGACATGAAACCAATACTTTCTCTCTATATATATATATTACATATATACATAGGTAAGAGAAAGTAAAAATGGAATGAATACTCCAATATAGATGATAAAGAATTTAAATGATTCAATGGCTAATTTTTGAACCCACCACCAACAAAAAAAAAAATCACCCTTATTTCTAGATTACATAACCGATCAAAGAGCAAGATATTTTTTATAGTTTAGAGAAAAAGTAATTATTTTATCTTTCACATTAGAAACAAATCAAGTAGCCTACGTAGTCAGTTAAAAAACGTTTTTTTGTAATATATTATCTTAATGAATTGAGGTAAAAGTTCTAATTTAAATAATGTTAATTTGCCAAGTGAAGCAAAGGAAAATACCCGATTAATCCACACCACGAAAAATGCATAAATTCTCGAACAAATAAAGTTATTAAAAAAAAGAATTTTACAATTGCCCTCCCAATAATTTCTTTCTATATACAGTAGACCAGGCGCTGGAGGTAGTTGAGTATGCAAAATGTGAGGCCGAATCCTGTCAATGGATTTGGGCTAAGAATAGCTACCAGAATAAGGATCCGGATCTTGCCGGGCCCATTTTTGGTCAAATTTTTTTTTTTAACCCCCACTCCTCTTATTTGTATAGGAAATCAATGGAATACGTGCTAAGATAATGTGAAGACTTGCAATTATGGTCAAATTCTTATATTTAAAACCTCAAACAATGAAAAAACTATCTTGTCAGCAACTGCGGTGATCCTCTATAGTCCGGAAAAGTACTATCTTGGCGCCAGCTGCAGGTGGTCCCCTCTTATTCCTTCACCTCCTTTCTCTCTCTGTGTTATAAATTTTAATGTACGGCCTAAAAACCATGCAGAATTGTGAAGTCCGGCAACTAAGTCAATCTACTACCTGGGGCCAAAATTCAATCAATTTTTATCTAATTTTATTACGATTGCCGACGTTTCGGACGCAAATCGCGCCCTTCCTCAGGACAATCGATAGTTAATGAAATACAGATGGGCGTATTTTTTTAATTAACAATATAAAAACACAATCCACGGGTGTGAGATCCATTGTTTTGTACTGTATATATTTGCTGTTATTCATTGACGCCTTTCGCATTAAATCGATTAAATCGAGATTTAATTTAATTGGAATGGGAAATGTACACCCATTACCACAATTAGGTTTCATTATTGAAAATAATAGATAATTTTATAACTTACAAAATATCTCCGACTCGCTAATCTATTACGGTTCTCTCGCACCCTCTTATTCCCAAAGGGGTTGAAATACAAATTGAAATTGTCAGGCTCAGGACTTACCTAGAGCAGAGGACGAGAGAGAGCCTCGAAGTGGGCTCAGAAGTTGATGCTCAAACGACAGGGTCGATGATAAAAGGGAGAAGACAACCTCTTGCAACAGTTACCCCTGAAAAGGATAAAAATTTTATTATTTGAAGAAAGACTGAGTTTACTAAAAAATATTATTGATGAAAGATTTCTAAGGGAAAATAGTATTAAAATTAATTGGAATGGGAAATGTACTCTCATTACCACCCTCATTCATTATTGAAAATAATAGATAATTTTATAAATTAGAAAATTTAAAAATAAAATGTTAACCCTTTATGAAAATGAAATATGCAAATAATAAATACCTTTTAATTGGAGTGTGTGATGTTTTATTTCGAAATAGAAGAGAGGCACTTTGCAGAGAGATGAGTTCAATCGACTGGCCCCTTGCTCGAGGTGAATCAAACTAAATCACTTGCTTGCTTGCTTATACTTTTTATTTAAAAATACTTTCCATTTGTGTAAATAATCTTTCTTTGATCATGTTGATGATGTACATGGATGCACTTTCTTCTGAAACAAAGAAATATTTATTTATTATTTTTTATCCTCTTCTATTTTAAATATTAAATAACGATGATTTTATTAAATAATTGTGTTTTTTATCCCGTAATCGTTTCCGAAATATTCTTTTCAACTAGAGTATATTGTAATATTTATATTAGGATTTTTCATAATAGAAATTAAATAAGTTTTTTTAAAGATTAGTTAAAAAATAATACTAAAGCTGTTGGGTTTTTTCTAAAACAAACTAATTAAAATTGAGAATATATCTTTCCACCCCTCTTACTTGTAAGGAATTTTTAATCATTAATTAGAAATGCTTAATAAATTAACCAAAAGTGAATTTACATGATGAGAGAGAAATAGAGAGAGGGAGGCTGAGTTGATTCTTGCTTTAAATTTTTAAGAATGATTAATACTTAATACAGTCCTTTAAATACAGTCCCTTAAATAATAAACCCCCTATTAAATAAATCGCTTAAGAGGTTTGAATAATTTTTTATTTTCAGCTCTTAAAATATATTTTTAAAGAAAAAATTCTGGCTTCATTTTTTCTAACTTTCATTCCTGAAGAAAAATATTTTTCCTCAAATCTTATTTTCAAGCCCTAGGGGGGTGCCTTAAATAAATCGCTTAAGAGGTTTGAATAATTTTTTATTTTCAGCTCTTAAAATATATTTTTAAAGAAAAAATTCTGGCTTCATTTTTTCTAACTTTCATTCCTGAAGAAAAATATTTTTCCTCAAATCTTATTTTCAAGCCCTAGGGGGGTGCCTAACTTAAATATAAAATTTCAACCTCCTAGCTCAATTCCTTCATGCTTTAAATTGAACCCAAACAGACACACAGACAGAACATGTCGCGAAAACCACTTTTTTTGGATTCAGGGACCTCAGAACGTGTATATCCATCAAAGTCTCGACATTGAATTTTTGACATGAATCCAATACTTTTTTACTATATATATGTATATTAACTGATACATATAGGTAAGAGAAAGTAAAAATTCAAATCCGAATTGAGATTAGTTCTATATAGAAGAAGATGCGGTAACTCACCCCAGTAAAATTCTAAGTGGACTAATCATATCTTACTTTTCTACCTAATGAGAAAAATCCCTACAAACTTCTGCAAGGGATTCTATTCGATGGGTTCCTAATTATCTGTTTATGAGAGTTTCGAAATTTTCAAAAATTAATTCCGCCCCAGTAATAAGAAATTTTAGAATGACATTAAAATGTTTCTACCACACTATGCTATTTGCTAAATATTGAATATAAATTTTAACTCAAACGGATTGCACTTATTTTTTAGTAAAAGTATTAAAAATCATTAATAACTTTATTCATTAAAGGCAGGGGCGCCGGAACGAATTTGAATCAGGGGGGGGCAACCTCTTCCTATATGGAGATGATATGATTGCCCTCGGGGCTTGGTGTAGGGGTTAGAGTGCTAACCTCGTATACCGAACGTCGCGGGTTCGGACCCCAGGCAGTCCGATGATTTTATTTAAGGCCGGAGTCTCCGATGAGTCAATCGTAAGGGACGATTATTTGGTTAATAGGCGGCGACACCGTCGCTCCATTTCTAGCGCCTATCAACCCACAACCAGCAATAATATGTTTCCTTTTCTAACATCTGCCACGGAGCTGGCAACGTTGCCCTCTAAGTAAATGTGACAACATTGGAACGCGACAAATTCATACAGGCTTTTTGCTACTCAAGGCTCAAGTGGAAAAATTATATTTTCATAAGCGGCGCGCGACGTTTAAAAAATATATACGACATTAGTATCAATATTACAGCCTAAAATATAAATAAGAATATTTCATATAATTAATATTATGATTTTTATAAAATCAAATACTTTTTTTAACAATATTTTTATGCACAAGCACCAAATATTTTTTAATCTAAAAAATATTTTTTAATAAATCAAGAAAATCAAAAGAAAAAAATCTGGTGTGACTGATCGCACAGCACACAACTTTTTCTTACCTTCGGTAATCGAAAGTTGTGCTCTGTGCTGTCACACCAGATTTTTTGTGTCGACATATATTTCCGCCGATATATGTATTAGAATTCAAGAGGTTAAATTTAAAAACATAGGGAAATATTTATATTTTGTTACCAGGGAACCATTTCTTCTATCCAGTGCCGGCTCTAGAATTTTGGCGCCCCGATGCAGAACAGTAATTGACGCCTTACAACTTTAAAATTTTGCAATTGCTCCCCTTAGGCGGAAAATTTTTCCCCCTCTCATGAAAATCATTTTAACTTTTTTTTTTTTTAGGATCACCGAATTTTTTCCGCCGTGCGAAATTTTTTTATTTTTGCAGAACCAAATTTCTCCGCCTCGCGGCAAATTTTTTTCCCTTTGTTTCGCCTCGCGGAAATTTTTCTCCTTCTCATGAAAATCGTTTTACCTTTTTTATAGGATCACGGAATTTTTTACGCCCCTGAATGCAGAAATTTGCTCACTCAAGGCGAGCAAGGGGGTCCTGGGTGTTAAATATTGCGCAAATTATGTGATATAGCTAAGAGAAAGTAATAATTAAATTCAATGTATAATGTAATACAGGGGCGTATATAAGGGGGGGGGGGGCGAGGCCCCCCTCCGAAATTTCCCAAACACATATACATACATAGGCGTAGCCAGGGGGGGTTTGGGGGTTCAACCCCCCCCCCCCATGTAACCCAAGTCATGACTAGATATTTAATACAAATTATATTTCACATAGGGTAAGAGAAAGTAAAATATAATAATTTACTCTAGCTAAAAAAACAAACCAAAATGATTTATAAATACCCTAAAATAATCTTAAATTTTTTGAAAAAAATTTCTTGATCCCCCCATAAAAAATATCTGGCTACGCCAATGTATACATATATAGGATTATACTGACATCAACGCAACAAATTTTTCCGCAGGATCGAAAACTTTGGTTCCCCAAAAGAAAAAATGTTCCGCAAAAAATTTCGTTTGAAAAAAATGTAGTTTCTTAAAAAAAATTTTCCTAAGAAAAATTTTTTGAGTTCAGGCCCCCCCGAAAAAAAATTTCTATATACGCCCCTGATATAATATATATTAAAATTATAAAATATAATGATTTATTTTTTTTTTTGGATGGTCAATTTATTTTTTGATTGCCAAAAATTTACAAAAATTTATTTGAAAATAAAAAAATTATAAATAAAAAAAAAAAATTAAATAAATACATATTAAACACTTACTTAGTATTTCAAATTAAATTTTATTTCTATACGAACAAGAGAAAAATTTTATATTTGTTTTCATTTATATTTGAGAAATCGTCGATATCACAGTCAACATTCTCAGAGCATATAGGCGTATATTTTCTGTGTTTTGTCTTTTTTTATTTTATAAATTTAGTTATCATTTTTTCATATTTTCCATTTTCTTAGTATATAGATCTTATTAATTTTATTATTATTATTATTATTATTATTTTTTGTTATAATTGTTTTTTTTTTTTTTTTTTTTTTTTTTTTTGTTTATTTGTTTTTGAATATATTGCCCTAATAATGCCGAAAAAACAAAAAAATTCTAAAAAATGTTTTCTTATTAAAGAACTGATTAAAAGGTAAGAAATAAGCTTGCTTTTACTAACTGAGAAAATTTTTCAAGGAAGAAAAAATCTCATTTCATTACATTTTTAGGCGAAAACAAAAAAAAGAAATAGAAAATAATGGAAATGTTCCCTCAGATAGTTGTTGCCTAGATAATTTGGAGAGGTAAGTCTAAATAAGAAAATAAAGATATGTTGTTGCGATTAATCCAAAAATTTATCAAATTTTTGTTTTAGAGAAAAAAATTGACAACACCGTTGAAAAAATGCTTTTGGAGGAAAGGTAGGCAATACGTGTTAAATCTTTTTATTTCATTAAACTTACAGTTTTTGTATAGTATTGTTTCAGATGAAAAATTGCTTGTGGAAACGAGCAAGGAAGATGATGACAATGTCATAAATGGGAATAGAATTGTAGATCTTTCTCATGTTCTAAAAAGGGCTTTCGGTGCGCAATATCATCATAGCCAAAAATGTTCATTTGGAAGATTGTATCCAACTAAAGAAATTAGAGATGGGCTTTCGAGCGTTCTAGAAGTCCGCTGCAATATGTGCGGTGAGATGGTTTCAATTAAAACAGAAAAGAAAGAAGAGGGAATTTCTAAATTAAACAATGGGGCTGTATGGGGCACATTGTCCTCTGGTATAACTTATAACGGGCTAAATTCAATACTTTCTTGTTTGGATGTGCCTCCCTTAGGGAAAAAAAATTTTATCAAATAGAGGACAATTTAGGCAATGTGAGAAAATTTTTTTATTTTTTTGTTATTTTGCTTTTTAGTACTGTATAAATTTTTTATACTGTATAAATTGATTTTTTTTTAGGGTTTCTATCAAGAAATTTTGCAAAATATGCAAATAGCTGGTAGAGAGGAATTAGATGCGGCAATACAACAGGGTCATATAGATTCTGACGGGATACCATACATCTCAGTTTATTTAGACGGTGGTTGGAGCAAAAGATCATATGGCCATAATTACAATGCCGCTTCTGGAGTGGTAAGTAAACGAGACAACCATACAAAAAGTCTTTATTTTTCACTTAAAATATTTTTCAGGCTGTAATTATTGGAAAAAAGACAGGAAAATTGCTTTATTTTGGAATCCGAAATAAATTTTGTATTGTGTGTGCAAGAAATGTAAGAGAAAAAAAAAAAGCCAGAGCACAAATGCTTTAAAAATTATGAAGGCACTTCTTCATCAATGGAACAAGACATTATTACGGAAGGTTTTAACCAAAGTATATCTCAACATGGTTTGAAATACAAAAAATTTATAGCCGATGGGGATTCGAGCGTGTATGCTAATAAATGTTAAAAGTAGAGTGAACTATGGAAATATAGAAGTTGAAAAAATAATAGAATGTACCAATCATGCCATAAAAAACTTTGTAAAAACTCTTTATTAAAAATAAAGAGCGATA
>JAKCPI010004227.1:0-16075 GCA_023213315.1 Euborellia annulipes
ACTTTTTACTTTCTCTTACCTATGTATATATGTAATATATATATAGAGAGAAAGTATTGGATTCATGTCAAAAATTCGATGTCGAGATTTTGATGGATCTTCACGTTTTGAGGTCCCCTGAATCCAAAAAAGTGGTTTTCGCGACATGGTCTGTCTGTGGGTGGTGTGTGTGTGTGTGTGTGTGTTCAATTTTAAGCATGAAGGAATTGAGCTACGAGGTTGAAATTTTATATATAAGTTAAACACCCCCCGGGACCGGAAAAATAAGCTTTTAATCAAAATCGGCCAAAGAGTACTAGTACTTTACTGATGCACTTTTTCAGTTTTTTTCGAATTTCTCAAAATTTGCTCCAACGATTTTTTTTAAAATTCAAAAATCAATTATTTTTTAGATGCTCTTTCAAATGTATATTGAATTTAAATGATTTTTTAACAAATTTCTGACAAATTAGGATACAAATATTATATATCATTTTACTCGGGAGGAAGTCTAGTTTCTGAATATATAAAAAAATTATAGGTTATGAAAGAAAAAAATATTGGCCCCCCTCTAGAGCGCCCCCTAATGGCCCGATGTTTACCAAAAGCTTTTCAGTTCTTGACCTTTACCTCTATTTTATGTGTGCAAAATTTCAAAACAATTGAGTGAATAGTTTTTGAGTTTTCGTTGACGAAAAAAAAAAACTACTTAAATGGATTCAGGGGACCTCAAAACGCATTTTGCCAGCTTCAGAAAAATTTCGATTTTCTATTTAATTAATTTCGTTTAATATAAAATCGAGTGAAAAACAGATTTTAGTGGTGGAGGGGAGTAGGACCGAAGGAATTTTCTGAAGTCTGGAATATAATTTTTCAATCATTTACACCATGGAGAAGTCTAATTTTAAATTTTATTAAAATCGAGTGGAAAATAAATTGTAAGGGGGGGGGGGGGCGATAGAATTTGTTGAGGTCTTAAATACCATTTTTTTATTAGTTACTCCCTAATGAAGCCTAATTTTAAATTTTATTAAAATCAATTGAAAAATAAAAGAAAATAATTTTAGGGGGGGGGGGGAGTCAAAAAAACTTTTTGAAACGTAGACTTTTATGAGGAGGAAGATTTTTTATATTCCATTTGAAAGATTTGCTAATGTATGCTTTCCTTTGGAACATTAGTGAGCCCCAGATAAGGGGGGGGGGCCCTACCCCTAATTTGACATAACTTAAAAGAATTAATAATACGTTAATTAAATGTATATTTTTATTTAAGCTTCAATTCTAATTTTATCACTAATTAATTTCTTCACAGATTAAAACAAAAATTTCTTAACTAAATTATATAAAAATATGAGAAACGTTTTAATTTAATTTTATTAATAATATAAAAATATTTTAGAATTTATAAATATTTTTAAAATAAATAAATAATCTTTTTTAATGAAACAGAAGGGGCGAAGCTACTTTTAACGCAACTCATCCGACGGCCCAAAGGGTATTAAGAACAAAAGAAAGGGCAGGTCCCTTGTCCTGGCCAGGCTTTTGTTACAATTTTTTTTTGTTAAGAGAAGACTGAAGGGGATTTGTCCATTTTGAAGCAACTAAATATACAGACTTGTGTAAATGGTTGCCTATGCGTAAGGCTCAAAAGCCAGGTAGCCGCCATATTGTCCAATATCTTTTCTCTTGATGGTATATTCCCATACTTATAAATTTTACATCTGAATTCATATGTTCCGTACTGTCGGGAACTAAATATAAAAAATCTGGTGTGACAAGCACAGTACACAACTTTCGATTACCGAAGGTAAGAGAAAGTTGTGTGCTGTGCGCCAGTCACACCAGATTTTTTTATAATTATATCAATAATATTTTTCATTAAAAATAACTTGGTTTAAAAGTCGTTTGTCATTATTATTATTTTTTTTTTTTTATAAACTCTCTCTTTCTACTCACAACACACGAATCTCATTCTAGGGGGAACTGGGGGGGGAGGCTGCCCCCGGATCCTATAGGGGGGGGGACAGAGGGGGGCAAAATTTCTTCTTTATTTCATTTATTTTAAAAATGATATATTTTTACTTTTAAAAATAAAATTTTCTAAATTAAAAAAATTAAAAGAGTAAGAAATTATTTTTTTCAAATTTTTCAAAAATTTTGATAAAATCACTAGAAAATTTTTTTTAATTTTAATTTTATTAAAATTGTGATTTTATTAAAATTTTATAGTAATTTGTTTTTGTTTTATACTATTTGATCATATTAAATTATTTTAATTTTCTAAAAAAATTTTTGCCCCCCTGATTCAAATTCGTTCCGGCGCCCCTGATCTCATTTAATATATTTTTTTTTTTACAGGGGTGTCTATTGCTAGAGGTCAACTTCTCCCTTCATCATCGATCTCAGCGTATTTCGTATTTCGAGACTCTATCACTGATATAGGTGAGCTTGACAATCAAATTTTTTCATTTTCTAATTTCATATCACAATTTATTTTTCTGGGATTCTCTCTATTTTAATATCTCGACAATAACAACCCCCCTCAATTTATATTTGATTTTATTAGTTCAAATCACAAATATTAATTGCATTTTCTTGGTTTAAAATCTCGTGTATAAAAAATTTATTATCATTTAAAGCAATAGAAGTCTGTCTCAGTCTCTCTTTCTCTTTGACTCATGTCAGCTTCCAAAAGTTTTTTTTTAATGGGAGTGTAGTTTTTTTTTTAATTAAATTTAAATCTAAAACCTCTCATTCTATATTAGAGCATTCATGGATTAATATTTCTAATTAAACGTTGTATAATTATATTAGATAATAAAAAAAAATATCCCCTCCCCTTTGTGATAAGGGATGTTTTTTAAGGGTATGGGAATAAAGTAATTTCTTTTAATAATAACTTAAATTCTAATAAATAAATATATTATTGTAGTGAGAAGTATTTAAAAAAAAAGACAATTTCTTTAATAATTTGTTCAGTTGGTTGAATTCGTCTCTGTTCGATCTGTAAAGTAGGCCTAGTTGGTTTCTATTCTATTGCTTTGATATAGTGAGAATAAATTGTTTCATACATCTCATCTCATATCTCTAAAATTTACATATTTCTTAAATTCATAAAAGGGTTAAAATTTTATTTTAATAATATTTTAAGAGATTTGATTCTTTTTTTTTAATAATGAAATTAGAGAGGGTGGTAAGGGCTATACATTATCCGATATTAAGATTAAAATATTTTTTCTATGAATCCTACTGAATATTTGCTTTTTTCATATCAGACCAAGATAGGAGTTATAAAAAAAAAAAAATATTCAAAATTAATTAGTCATCTTATTTGTTTGGTTTTTTTTTACTAATCCATATGGCTAACTTAAATAAAAAAAAAATTCTCTTTACTTTCTTTTTTATTAATACATTTTTATTTTTTTCAAATATTTATCTTTGCGATTTTTTTTTTTTACTCTTTTTTTCATTAAATAATCTCTTACATCTATAATTATTATTGGAATTATCTTTAACTGGATGGTCGAACTTTATTTAAAAAATTCGTGATTAAATTACAAAACGAGCTAGCTAGAAATCTTAATTTGGCTAAAATCTATTTCTTTTTAAAAGGAAAAAAAGTTCTCATTTAATTAGTTATTAGATTGCATTAATATTATTACTATTTTTCTCTTATAAATAACTAAAATTTCTCGTTCTGGAGGGTGATATTAAAATTAAAATATTTTTTCTATGTATCTTACTCAAATATTTGCTTTTTTTCTTATCAGACTAAGACCAAGGAGTTAATTTAATAAAAAATAAAGGGTCGGACTAAGCCGAGCGCACAACTTTGCCCACCCACTATTCAATAAAAAAATATTTGTCTCCCCCCTAGAGCCCCCCTGATGGCCCGATATTATACATATTATATATCATTTTACTCGGGAGGAAGTCTAGTTTCTGAATATATAAAAAAAATTATAGGTTATGTAAGAAAAAAAATTTTGTCCCCCCCCCCCCCCCCCTAGTGCCCCCCTAATGGTCCGATGTTTACCAAAAGCTTTTCAGTTCTTGGCCTCTACCCCTAGTTTATGGGTTGAAAATTTCAAAACAATTGAACAAATAGTTTTTGAGTTTTCGTTGACGAAAAAAATTACCACAGACATACACACACACACACACACACACACACACACAGACTCACACACAGACATCATTCCAAAAACTTCTTAAATGGATTCAGGGGACCTCAAAACGCATTTTGGCAGCTTCAGAAAAATTTCGATTTTTTTTACGATTACATTAACTTTCCCTGCCAACCTACGGTTGATGGGCAAAGTTAATATTTCAAATCAATTAATTAATCATCTTATTTGTTTGGTTTTTTTTTTACTAATCCATATGGTTTACTGAAATAAAAAGTCGAAAAAAATTCCTTCACTTTCTTTTTTATTTCAATACATTTTTTTCAAATATTTATCGTGTAATCTATTTCTTTTTAATAGGACAAAAGTTCTCTTTTAATTGGTCTCTAGGTGTTCTATTTTATAAAAATAATAAAGTTTTTAATGATTTTTCTTTTCGGGTAAATTTATTCAATTAATATTTTAGTGATAAATATTTAAAAATTTTTTACTGTTTTCTAAATACTTTGCGTCGGAAAAAAATCTTTTTTTTTACATTGCATTTCTGCATTTCTGTAATATTATTTTTCTCTAATTTTAATATTAATATTTACACCTTCTCTTATTAAAATCAAGAACTGGGGGGGGGGGGGCCCGAACTCAAAAATTTTTTTCACAAAAATTTTTTTTAAGAAACTAAATTTTTTTTTACACGAAATTTTTTGCGGAACATTTTTCTTTTTGCGGAATCAAAGTTTTCCACCCTGCAGAAAAATTTGTTGCGCTGATGTCTGTATATCCCTATATATGTATATGTGTTTGGGAAATTTCGGGGGGCGCGGGCCCCCCCCCCCTTATATACGCCCCTGCTTAAATCTTAATAATGTAAATAATTATATTAATAAGGGAAGGAATATCTGAGCTGAGTAAAACAATCATATAAAAAAATAAACTTTATTTAAATATGTAGCTTATAATGTTTTAATAAAAATTACAAGTCTTTTAATTAAATAATTTTCCGTTGTTCCAGGATCTCCGTATGCCAATCAGCGGCCAAGTCGACGAGGGTCATCTGAAAATAATAAACACATACATGTGAGTTGAAGAAAATAATTTTAAAAATACTATTTTTTTTTTCTATGAGAATTTTTAAAATTTTCTTAAAACTAAACATTGCCTTTGATTTCCTCCACAAGGGACTAAATTAATTTTACATTCCAATTAAACTAGAAATTTATTATTTAGAATCTTTTATTGATAAAAATTATCCTAAAGAATTCCTTAAAGAACTAATGAAAAAAGATTTAATAACCCTCAATTCTAATTATGTTTAAGGCATCTGAATGTTTAAATTCATTCTCGTTCTTGGGCCATAGCACACTGGTAGAGTATCCCCCTCTTGTGCTAGGGGTTTAAATAATATCCCGTGGGCTAATTAGGATAGAATAATGAAATGCGCCTTGAATTCTGATTCTAAAGAGAGAAAAATTAATTAGTTTCATCTGTCAAAGTTCCTCAGCATAAATCTGTTCATATTTTTAATTTCATAATTATTTGTCATCATCGATTATATAAAATTATATTTAACAAATGTGTGGGTATGTTTAGTCAAATCCGAATTGAGGTATTGAATATTAATTTAATTATCGTATTTAAATGAATAAATCTCGAAAATTATTTAAATAAAATGAAATACATGGTGTCGGAGTTTTCAAAAGAAATTTCAATTACTCGATTTTCTCTTTTACAGAATTTAACTGTTTAAAATGTTTATTGCATCCTCCTTAGCTATTTATTTAACAAGGGATGTTTTTAAGGGTCTATGGACTTTTTAAAAATAACTTAAATTTCTTATTTAATCTAATAAATAAAAGTGAGATATATTTTATAAAAGATTTTTTTTTATAATTATGAACAGTTAAAAGAAACCAAGCAAAGCAATTTCTATGAAGCCCAAGAGTAAAGTGTGCTTCAAACAATTTAGGGCAAAATGAGAATATACATTTGAAAGAGCATCTAAAAAATAATTGATTTTTGAATTTTAATCAAAATCGTTAAAGCGAATTTTGAGAAAATCGAAAAAAACTGAATAAGTACATCAGTAAAGTACTAGTACTCTTTGGCCGATTTTGATTAAAAGTTTAATTTTCCTGTTCCGGGGGGTGTTTAACTTAAATATAACATTTCAGCCTCAAAGCTCAATTCCTTGATGCTTAAAATTGAACACACATACACATACAGAGAGACAGACAGACAATGTAGCGAAAATCACTTTTTTGGAGTCAGGGGATCTCAAAACGTTTATATCCATCAAAATCTCAACATCAAATTTTTGACATGAATCCAATACTTTCTCACTATATATATATTACATATATACATAAGTAAGAGAAAGTAAAAATGAAACAATCGATTTTTGATAAATTTCGATATTTTTAAAAATTTTGAGCGTCCCTTAAAAAATATTTTTTCATCATCTCATCTTTGGAGAGGTCTCTTAAAACATGATAAACTAACATACAATATTTTCATACGAGACTCAGAAGAAAAAAAAAATCTGGTGTGACTGGCGCACAGCACACAACTTTCTCTTACCTTCGGTAATCGAAAGTTGTGTACTGTGCTTGTCTCACCAGATTTTTTGTGTCGACATGTATTTAGTTTCCGACAGTACGGTACATTCGATTTTCAAGATGTAAAATTGATAAGTATGGAAAAAATATTTATATTTTGTTACCATAGCAACCATAGGAGAAATTCCTATCTTTCCTATGAAGAACAAGAGTAAAGTGGTCTTCAGACGATTTCAATCACAAAATGAGAATATACATTTTATAGAGAATCTAAAAATAATTGATTTTTGAATTTAAAAAAAAATCGTTGGAGCAAATTTTGAGAAAATCGAAAAAAACTGAAAAAGTGAATCAGTAAAGTACTAGTACTTTTTGGCTGATTTTGTTCAAAAGCTTCGTGTCACGTCCCATGGGGGGTGCCTAACTTAAATATAAAATTTCAACTTCCTAGCTCTTTTTGTTCTTGAGATATTTTGTTCACAGACACACACACACACACACACACACACAGACAGACAGACCATGTCGCGAAAACCACTTTTTTGGATTCAGGGGACCTCAAAACGTGAAGATCCATCAAAATCTCGACATCGAATTTTTGACATGAAACCAATACTTTCTCTCTCTATATATTAACATATATATAGAGGTACGAGAAAGTAAAAATAAGTCGGTTTTTTTTTGCGCCATCCTAATATACACTGGGCCTCAGTGTTTATTTTACGGAAAAAGTGGGCCGCGCATCAAAAAAGATGGGGAACCACTGGATTAGCGTATCGGAGATGTTTTGATTAATAACAAAATAAATACCAGAGCTAGAATATTGAAACCTAGCTAAAATATTTATCCCCTTGAACAACATTCAGGGTAAAAAATTTGCATTTGTAGTTCAACCCCGTTGGGAATAAGGGGGCGCGAGAACCTATATAGATTAGCGAGACGATGTCTTGAATAATATATAAATAAATATTACAACTAAGAAATTGAAACCTTGACAAAATATTTAACTAAATTCACAAAATTAAGGGTAAAAAATTTGCACTTGTAGATCAACCCCTTTGGGAATAAGAGGGTGAGAGTGATAGTTAAGCGAGAGGGAGATGTCTTGGTTAATAACTAAATAAATACCAGAGCCAGAATATCCAAACATAGCGAAAATATTTATCCCCTTCAGGGGCGTATATAAGGGGGGGGGGGGCCGAGGGGGCCCGGCCTCCCCCCCCCCCGAAATTTCCCAAACACATATACATATATAGGGATATACAGACATCAGCGCAACAAATTTTTCCGCAGGATGGACAACTTTGGTTCCGCAATAGAAAAAATGTTCCGCAAAAAATTTCGTGTGAAAAAAAATATAGTTTCTTAAAAAAAAAAAATTTTCCGCAGAAAAATTTTTGAGTTCGAGCCCCCCCGAAAAAAAATTTCTATATACGCCCCTGATCCCCTTGAACAACATTCAGGGTAAAAATTGCATTTGTTCAAACCTGGCCAAAATATTTATTCAATTGCACAAAATTAAGGGTAAAAAATTTTCATTTGTTGTTCAACCCCTTTCGGAATAAGAGAACGAGAATCGTAATAGATTAGCGTATCGGAGATGTTTTGATTAATAACAAAATAAATACCAGAGCAGGGGCGGATTAAAGGGAGGGGCGAGGGGGCGATCGCCCCCCCCCCCCGAGAAGAAATTCAAAACATTATAAAAACTAGTAATCTAAAGAAATTAATGATTTCCGCTCTTTAATTTCAATTGAATTTGTTACCAATCAATTTAAATAAATAGGAAAGGGGTCTAAATGGCCATAGATGCCGACAAAGTCCTTAAATAAAAAAAAAATAAAAAAAAAATCGCCCCCCCCCCGACAAACTTGCATTAATCCGCCACTGTTCCGGGGGCCTGCCCCCCAGAAGGCTCGTGGCCCCCCCAGAAAGCTCTTTGCCCTAAGAAAAATTGAGAAAATATGGGGCTTTCCAGGCCCGAGAAAGTCATTCTTTCCATGTCAAATCGATACACTTTTTAACCTCACCATCTCAGATTTGTATGAAATTTGGGTCATAGGTAGAGTCAATAGAGACTAAGAAAAAGCCCCAATTTCAACTTGATATCTCAACTCGTTTAAAAGATATGGCGTGTTAAAGTTGTCAAAAATGGCAAAAAATCGACCTAACCACATCTATTTAAATTGCTCTAAAATCTCTTAAATATGTGATAGAGAGATCAATGAGGTGTCATTTCACAGCTTTTTAGACACCCTTTCCAATGATATATAACACACCTGGGGTGGTAATAAAAAAAAAAATTTAATTTCAAAATCAAAAATTTAAATTAATTTTTTCCAAAAAGTACCACTTCGAAAATTTTGAAAAAATTCTAAAATGGTCCTTGCTTAAAGGTTAAAAGATAAGCCTCATCGAGGGATCATGATGGGATCATAGAGAAAAATTAATTAAAAAAAACAACCCTTGCGTTAGATTTTTGTCATAATTGGGAAACAATTATACAGGCTAACAGTGATTTTGGTACTGGGTCTAGTTTGAGCTACTCTCGTCGCTCTATGCGTCCATCTTTTTCCAAAAATGCCATCAGTTTTGTTCGAATATCTCTAGTTTTAGAGATATAGAGAATATAACGTTTTAAAAGAAATTCTGCTCTAAAGCGGCTCTTATTTTGAGTTTTCTAGATTTTTTTATGGTGTTTTCTTTTTAAAAATATACAGGTAGCTAAGATACATAGAAATCTAGAGATTCTGCCCAATCAGAAGTGATTTAGTGGTGCAAAACACGGATAAAAGTTGAAAAAAATTCAATTTTTCCAGCCATCATTCATTCGTGCAAATCGGTTAATTATTAACGAAATTATCAACAAAAAAAAAAAACTTTCGAGAATCGCGTCCATTAGATTAAAATAATATTAAATCAACATCTACAAGTTGATTTAATTATTATTTTAATCAAACAATTTGAAGTTGTTTCAAAATTTTATTTGCCCTCGGGGCAGGGCGTAGGGGTTAGCGTGCTAACCTCATATACCAAACGTCGGGGGTTCGGCCCCAGGCCAGCCGGTGGTTTTTTTTTAGCCAATTTGATACAAAATGGATTAAATAAAAATGGGTGCCCCCCATATATATTTTTTTTTTTTAAATATAAAAGATAAAAATTTTTTTTTGGGGGGGGGGGGAGAAAAAATGAGGGGGTGTGGGGGGGGGGGGGGGGGGGGAGGAAGGAGAATGGAGAATTTTAAAAAAAAAAAAAAAAAAAAAAATTTATTTGTTACCCGACTAGGGTGGTCTTTGCCCCTAGAACATCAAAATCAAAATTTTTCAACAAGCTAAAACGAGGATTGCATTAATGTGAAAATCACGTATGTTTTAATGGCAATTCAAAAAGCAAAATAAATTCTATTTGTAAACGATTCCCCGTCAATGCCCTGAACAAAGGCGCATCTTAATTGGGCTTAAATGCAACTTTCTAATGAAGTCATGCAACCAGGAAGGTATTAACGAGAGAATTTCTCCCCTTTTAATTAAAATATTAAAAAAAAAAAAAAATTATTAATTCTTTCTATGTAGAGGGAGGGAGAAAAATTAACATTTTAATATTCAAATTAGTTTTATAAATGTTTGAGAATTTGTTTGTTGAAAGCTCTATAGATTATCCGATTATGATGATCACTGTACATTTCAAAATTCAAAATTCTAATTGATATAAATTTGCATAGTTCCTTAGTTCATAATTTAAATAAATGTCCTGGAATATTAATTAATTTCTTATTATTATCTCTTGTTGTTATAGATTTTCGTTCCCACGTGACTCCGCTCCCCTGCTCTCCATCCAGAGGCGCTCGCTATCAGTGAGGCTTGGACCTCAGAGACTCGCACGTCGGTTCAACAGCAATATCTCAGCCTCTCTCTTACCAGGTAAATAAACATTATTCAATTCTTTATCCCTTTTTATTACTTTCTCTTACCTATGTATATATGTAATATATATATAGAGAGAAAGTATTTGATTCATGTCAAAAATTCGATGTCGAGATTTTGATGGATCTTCACGTTTTGAGGTCCCCTGAATCCAAAAAAGTGATTTTCGCGACATGGTCTGTCTGTGGGTGGGTGGGTGGTGTGTGTGTGTGTGTGTTCAATTTTAAGCATGAAGGAATTGAGCTAGGAGGTTGAAATTTTATATTTAAGTTAAACACCCCCCGGGACCGACAAAATAAGCTTTTTATCAAAATCGGCCAAAAAGTACTAGTACTTTACTGATGTACTTTTTCAGTTTTTTTTCGATTTTCTCAAAATTCGCTCTAACGATTTTGATTAAAATTCAAAAATCAATTATTTTTTAGATGCTCTTTCAAATGTATATTCTCGTTTTGCCCTCAAAATTGTTTGAAGCACACTTTACTCTTGTGCTTCTTAGGAAAGATAGGAGAAATGGTTGCCATGGTAACAAAATATAAATATTTTCCCATGTTTATAAATTTGACATCTTAAATTCTAATATATTGGCGGAAACTAAATATATGTAGACACAAAAAATCTGGTGTGACAAGCACAGAACACAACTTTCCATTACCGAAGGTAATCGAAAGTTGTGTGCTGTGCGACAGTCACACCAGATTTTTTTTTAAACTTGCTGAACATTTTTTTTTCCATCCCGTGAAAATTATTTTATCTTTTTTTAGACATATTTTTGCAGTCCTGCGGAAAATTTCCCGTCCAGCAATGGTTACCATTTTACCTTTTTTTTTTATTAAAGTTTCGGTAAGCCGAAAAATATTTTTAAAAAATTCTAACAAGCTCGGGGCCCATAAGCGATCGCCTCCTCCGCCTAATGGGTAATCGAGCACTGGATGGAGGAAACAAATTACTCTTATTCTATTCGATAAAAAATTATAACCTGAAGATTCTTTTTAGATAAAAAAAATTTAATAAAACTTCTCATTTAATTAATAAAAAATATTTTTAAAAAGATTTTTTTTTCATAATTGCGCGCTGAACGAAACAGCTAACAATTCTTTTAATTGCACTCAAATCGAGCCTGGAGTTGATCTCCTCTCTATCTATAGAGTAGTTAATTTCTATTCTATTGCATTGATATAGTGAGAATAAGGTTTACACACACGCACACGCACACACCAAGGGCTGATCCAAGAAGGTGTAAAGGGAGTAATTACCATCCATCTTACTTCGTTACAAAATTCTTCCTTAGAAAATATGTTTAAAAAAATCGTTTATCAGTATTATAATTTTTGTAAAATTCTCTATTCTGGCAAATTCTCTCTTCTCACACACACGAATCTTATTTAGTGAGAAAAAATAATAATTTAAATAATTTTTATCTTTTCCAGAGGGTGTCTTTGCTAGTCTAGTGGTCGCCTTCTCCCTTCATCATCGACCTAATCGCCTGGACATCAGCATCTCGCAACCTTAGAGGCCGCCTCTCTCTGTCTGCACCAGGTAAACCCTGAAAATTAACTTTTTTCATATTATTATACCCCCCCAAGGGCGGATACAGGGGGGGGGGGGGTAAAGGGGGTAATTACCCCCCCCCCCCCCCGAGATTTGAAAAAATGGGAAAAATTTTAGATACCGCGAACGGAACATGAAAAATTTTTGGTCCCGCGGAGAAAAAAAATTTTGGTTCTCTAAAAAAAAAAGGTAAAATATTTTACCGAATGGGAAAAATTTTTGGGTCAGCGAACGGCACATGAAAAAATTTTTGGTTCCGCGAACGGAACATGAAAAATTTGGTTCCGCGAACGGCATATGAAAAATATTTTGGTTCCGGGCGAAAAAATTTTGGGTCTCTAAAAAAGGTAAATATTTTTTCCGAATGGGAAAAATTTTGGTCCGCGGACGGAACATGGAAAAAATTTGGTTCCGCGAACGGCACATGAAAAAATTTTTGGTCCCCCCCCCCGAAAAAAATTTCTATATACGCCCCTGGTGCTGTGCGGCGAGTCACACCAGATTTACCCCCTTCTTTCATTTTATGACATTTGTTTATCATTAGAGACCGGACAAAAAAGCATAAAAAATGGAAAAAAAAGTGCTTAAAAAAGCATAAAAACTTGAATAAAAAGTTATTAAATAAGCATATAAGTTGAAAAAAGCATCTAATAAGCAATTTTTACTCATACCAATGGCATATACAAATTTTTTTTTTAAAGAAACTAAATTTATTCCGCCCCGTCCTGCGAAAATTTTTTTTTTGCGGAACCAAATTTTTCACCCTGCGGAAAAATTTTTTTTACAGGGCTATATTTTTTCACACTGCGGGGTTTTTGGAAATTTTTTTTTTTTTTTGGGGGGGCGCCCCCTCCCTTATTAACGACCCTGGTGTATGCGTGTGTGGAAGGTTTTTTAATAAAAAAAAAAAAAAAAATTATAAATATTCGTAAAATAAGTTCAAATAAGCACGAAAGGGAAAAAAAGCATGAAAACTCAAAAAAAGCAAAAAAAGCATAAAAAATGCAATCTCAATGCACTTAGTTTTTCCTAATTCGTATAGAAATTAAATATCTAATGGTTGCTTATAAAATTCAGCAATAAGCATTTTGCTTAAAATCCGGTCTCTATTTATCATTAATATCTATATAATTCTGTCTCTCTGTCTTTTAATTAGGCTACAACGGATTCCTTTTTTTTTTTTTTTTTTTTTTTTACCTTTTTTCTTAAATTCAGCGAAGTAGCTCGAAGTTACTTGTCGAAAATTAATATTTTAAAATCCTTTAAAAATTATTTCACTTCCAATTTATCCCTAATATAAATACAAAAAATAATGCTTGGAAGTATTTTGGGTTTTAAGGGTTGATTAATGAAGTAAGTCTTCTAATAGTTATTTAATTTCGGATTTATTCCTAACAGAAAGAAATTCTTTAATTTTTATCTCTCATCAGTGTGTTTTTGGAGGATTTTTTATTTTACGTTAAATATTCATTTTTATCTCGTCTAAAAAAAAAAAAAATTTTTATATTTAAAATGGATTATGGGTTAATTAAAAAAAATTTTATAAAAAAAAAATAATCTTCATTTAATATTTAAAACTTATCTTAAGATATACAATAACATAGGAAATAATAATTAAATATTTCTTTGTTTCAGAGAGAAAAAAAAACATCCAAGTGCGTCATCTTCATTAGCAAATAATCAACTCATACGCAAAAGAAAATTTTTTTTATAATAGTGAGCCGATAGAAATCAAGCAAAGTGTTTAAGTTGCATTCGGCCCGAGCCAGCAGCAAGTCGACAGAGCTCGCCTCTATGAAAAGTGCTTCCTTCCCTTCTTTTGTGTTTTTGAAAGGTTATTTATTATTTGCACATTTCAATTTATATTTTTTACTTAAAATATAGTTACAAATTTTTCTATCAATTCAAATTTTGATAAGGGGTTTACATCTCCCGTTCTAATAAAAATAACATTACTAAAAATTCTTTTATCAATATTATTATTTTGTTTTTTTGATGAAATTTAAAATACTAATACAAAATTATTTTTTTTTTTTGCATTTAAGGAAATTGATTACTTTCTCTCCCTCCTATTATAACTATGATTAACATTTCGTTTTAAAACTATATTATTATATTTCTAATAATGTTAACAGAGGGTGGTAAGGTGTGTACGTTTTCCCTTCTAATTAAAATATTATTATCCTTTTTTATTTTTTTTTGTAAACTCTCCAAACAAACACACGAATTTAATATTTAATAAGAAAAAATAATTTTTATTTTTTACAGGGGCGTCTATTGCCAGAGGTCGACTTCTCCCTTCATCCTCGACCTTTTCGCTCATGCATCTCCATTTCAGACCACTTCTCTGCAATAGGTGAGTTCTGACATTCAAATTTTTCCATTTCAAATAATTTCATTTTCCTGGGATTCTCTCTATTTTAATATCTCGAGTATAACAACCCCCTCATTTTATAATATTTGACTATCATTTACCGGTAAATCTATTTGGATTAAAACAATAATAAAAGAACTTTATTCAATATCAATTTAAATTGTCATATCTAGTTGTTAAAATATTAAGGTTGAATAAAAAAATAGATATTTAATAATAATTATAAATCTTTTAATAGTTATTTAATTTCGAATTAATTTCCTACTGATAAAACCCCGTTAGTTTGCAAGTGAATGGAATTTTTATAAATAGAGAATTTAATTTTTTTTCTTGCGTGCTCATAGAGCAATGCGATGTTTCTATCGATCGATGCCAGCTTGTTTGCTGGCTGCCTACCTGTCAGGCGGTTTTTTTTTTTTAATGTATTCCAAGAGTCAGTCGTTTGGGCTTCTTTCTCAACTCTCTCTCGTGTGTTTAGTTTTTTTTTATATTGTGTTATTTGTGAGGTTCATCCCCCAACTCATTTACTCCCCGTCTGGTCATCTTATTATTACGGTAATGATTCTTTTCATATCTTTGCATAATGAATTAAATTTGTGTTTTATTTTTTTTTCTCTCTTAAAATATACTTATAAAATTATCCATACAACGCTATGATGAAGTCGTGTACCCCAGGTGGAGGGTGATAAAGGGTGTAAATCACCCCTTCTATTAAACAAAACACTATTTTTCTTCAAAAACTAAATTTTAATAGAAAATTATTATTATTATTTTTTTTTATTTTTTTACTTTTAAACAAATGTATTACTTTCTATCCCTTGGCACCCTCCACCCTTCTAACGAAGAATTTAGTTCTCCTATAATATTTAATAAGAAATTATTATTAAATAAATGAAAATAGAAATTCTTAAACTTTTATCTCTCGTCAATCGTATAGTAATAAGTGAGATTTTTAGAGGTGGAATTTTTTTTTTCACTGTCTGAATGGATTCTTTTCTTAAACGCTTTCTCCAGTCGTTACCTTTAATTATAGGCATAAGTTTAATCAATTTGGACGATTTTTTTTTAAATTGTTTTTACGCTATGATCTTTCGAAATGACGAGGATTCGTTCCTGTTAGAATTTTTTTATTTTGTGTTTATTCATTTTCCGTATGGGTTTGTTTGTTTATCGTCTCCTTTTTGAAATATTATAATTAAAATTAGAATTTTTACTCCAATTCATTCAGATAATGTATTAAATATTTTTTTTTTTTTATTTACAGTATATAAAAAATAATTTTTTTTAAATAATTTCTTTTTACTAGCTACGTACTTGATTTCTTTGTATATTGCACTTTTTGTCTAATCTCTTTGATCGGTAATGTAGTGTAGTAATAGGGGAGTGGTTTTTTTTTTTTGGAGATGGTGGTTTAAAATAGCCACTGATTCAAATAAATTATATAATTATTGAATTTAAAGAACAGACAATTTCAAAATATCTTAATTTTTTCTAATAAACTTCTCAATTATTTTTTTTGTTAAAATAAAAAAAATTTATCAAAAAAGGAAACAAACCCTCAAGAAAATT
>JAKCPI010004228.1:0-18029 GCA_023213315.1 Euborellia annulipes
TATTTGCGATATGAACTAATAAATTGAAATTGTCCGGCTCAGGACTTACCTAGAGCAGAGGTCGAGAGAGAGCCTCGAAGTGCGCTCAGATGATGATGCTCAAACGACAGGGTCGATGATGAAGGGAGAAGGCAACCTCTAGCAACAGTCACCCCTGTAAAGGATAAAAATTCTATTATTTGAAGAAAGACAGAGTTTACTAAAAAATATTATTGATGAAAGATTCCTAAGAGAAAATAGTATTAATAATTTAATTAGAATGGGAAATGCACCCCCCTAACACCTTCTGGTTTCATTATTGAAAATAGTAGATAATTTTACAACTTAGAAAATATCTCCGACTCGCTAATATATTACGATTCTCGCGCCCCCTTATCCCATAGGGGTTGAACTATACACCTTTTACCCTTAATCTTTTGCATTTGAATAAATATTTTGGCCAGGTATCAATTTCCTGGCTGTAATATTTATTTAGTTATTAATCAAAACATCTCCGACTCGCAAATCTATTACGGTTCTAGCACCCTCTTATTCCCAAAGGGGTTGAACTACAAATGCAAATTTTTTACCCTGAATGTTGTTCAAGTGGATAAATATTTTGGCTAGGTTTCGATATCCTAACTCTGGTACAGTGGCGGATTAATGCAAGTTTGTCGGGGGGGGGGCGATTTTTTTTTATTTTTTTATTTTTTTTTTATTTAAGGACTTTGTCGGCATCTATGGCCATTTAGACCCCTTACCTATTTATTTAAATTGATTGGTAACAAATTCAATTGAAATTAAAGAGCGGAAATCATTAATTTCTTTAGATTACTAGTTTTTATAATGTTTTGAATTTCTTCTCGGGGGGGGGGGGGCGATCGCCCCCTCGCCCCTCCCTTTAATCCGCCCCTGCTCTGGTATTTATTTTGTTATTAATCAAAACATCTCCGATACGCTAATCTATTACGATTCTCGTTCTCTTATTCCGAAAGGGGTTGAACAACAAATGAAAATTTTTTACCCTTAATTTTGTGCAATTGAATAAATATTTTGGCCAGGTTTGAACAAATGCAATTTTTACCCTGAATGTTGTTCAAGGGGATCAGGGGCGTATATAGAAATTTTTTTCGGGGGGGGGGGGGCGCGAACTCAAAAATTTTTCTGCGGAAAATTTTTTTTTTTTAAGAAACTATATTTTTTTTCACACGAAATTTTTTGCGGAACATTTTTTCTATTGCGGAACCAAAGTTGTCCATCCTGCGGAAAAATTTGTTGCGCTGATGTCTGTATATCCCTATATATGTATATGTGTTTGGGAAATTTCGGGGGGGGGGGCGGGCCCCCTCGGCCCCCCCCCCCCTTATATACGCCCCTGAAGGGGATAAATATTTTCGCTATGTTTGGATATTCTGGCTCTGGTATTTATTTAGTTATTAACCAAGACATCTCCCTCTCGCTTAACTATCACTCTCACCCTCTTATTCCCAAAGGGGTTGATCTACAAGTGCAAATTTTTTACCCTTAATTTTGTGAATTTAGTTAAATATTTTGTCAAGGTTTCAATTTCTTAGTTGTAATATTTATTTATATATTATTCAAGACATCGTCTCGCTAATCTATATAGGTTCTCGCGCCCCCTTATTCCCAACGGGGTTGAACTACAAATGCAAATTTTTTACCCTGAATGTTGTTCAAGGGGATAAATATTTTAGCTAGGTTTCAATATTCTAGCTCTGGTATTTATTTTGTTATTAATCAAAACATCTCCGATACGCTAATCCAGTGGTTCCCCATCTTTTTTGATGCGCGGCCCACTTTTTCCGTAAAATATACACTGAGGCCCAGTGTATATTAGGATGGCGCAAAAAAAAACCGACTTATTTTTTTTTTTCTTCTGAGTCTCGTATGAAAATATTGTATGTTAGTTTATCATGTTTTAAGAGACCTCTCCAAAGATGAGATGATGAAAAAATATTTTTTAAGGGACGCTCAAAATTTTTAAAAATATCGAAATTTATCAAAAATCGATTGTTTCTTTTTTACTTTCTCTTACTTATGTATATATGTAATATATATATAGTGAGAAAGTAGTTGGAAAAGTTGGATTCATGTCAAAAATTTGATGTTGAGATTTTGATGGATATAAACGTTTTGAGATCCCCTGACTCCAAAAAAGTGATTTTCGCTACATTGTCTGTCTGTCTCTCTGTATGTGTATGTGTGTTCAATTTTAAGCATCAAGGAATTGAGCTTTGAGGCTGAAATGTTATATTTAAGTTAAACACCCCCGGAACAGGAAAATTAAACTTTTAATCAAAATCGGCCAAAGAGTACTAGTACTTTACTGATGTACTTATTCAGTTTTTTTCGATTTTCTCAAAATTCGCTTTAACGGTTTTGATTAAAATTCAAAAATCAATTATTTTTTAGATGCTCTTTCAAATGTATATTCTCGTTTTGCCCTCAAAATTGTTTGAAGCACACTTTACTCTTGGGCTTCATAGAAATTGCTTTGCTTGGTTTCTTTTAACTGTTCATAATTATAAAAAAAAATATCTTTTATAAAATATATCTCACTTTTATTTATTAGATTAAATAAGAAATTTAAGTTATTTTTAAAAAGTCCATAGACCCTTAAAAACATCCCTTGTTAAATAAATAGCTAAGGAGGATGCAATAAACATTTTAAACAGTTAAATTCTGTAAAAGAGAAAATCGAGTAATTGAAATTTCTTTTGAAAACTCCGACACCATGTATTTCATTTTATTTAAATAATTTTCGAGATTTATTCATTTAAATACGATAATTAAATTAATATTCAATACCTCAATTCGGATTTGACTAAACATACCCACACATTTGTTAAATATAATTTTATATAATCGATGATGACAAATAATTATGAAATTAAAAATATGAACAGATTTATGCTGAGGAACTTTGACAGATGAAACTAATTAATTTTTCTCTCTTTAGAATCAGAATTCAAGGCGCATGTCATTATTCTATCCTAATTAGCCCACGGGATATTATTTAAACCCCTAGCACAAGAGGGGGATACTCTACCAGTGTGCTATGGCCCAAGAACGAGAATGAATTTAAACATTCAGATGCCTTAAACATAATTAGAATTGAGGGTTATTAAATCTTTTTTCATTAGTTCTTTAAGGAATTCTTTAGGATAATTTTTATCAATAAAAGATTCTAAATAATAAATTTCTAGTTTAATTGGAATGTAAAATTAATTTAGTCCCTTGTGGAGGAAATCAAAGGCAATGTTTAGTTTTAAGAAAATTTTAAAAATTCTCATAGAAAAAAAAAAATAGTATTTTTAAAATTATTTTCTTCAACTCACATGTATGTGTTTATTATTTTCAGATGACCCTCGTCGACATGGCCGCTGATTGGCATACGGAGATCCTGGAACAACGGAAAATTATTTAATTAAAAGACTTGTAATTTTTATTAAAACATTATAAGCTACATATTTAAATAAAGTTTATTTTTTTATATGATTGTTTCACTCAGCTCAGATATTCCTTCCCTTATTAATATAATTATTTACATTATTAAGATTCAAGCAGGGGCGTATATAAGGGGGGGAGGGGGCCCGCCCCCCCCCCCCGAAATTTCCCAAACACATATACATATATAGGGATATACAGACATCAGCGCAACAAATTTTTCTGCAAGGTGGAAAACTTTGATTCCGCAAAAGAAAAAATGTTCCCCAAAAAATTTCGTGTGAAAAAAAATTTAGTTTCTTAAAAAAAAATTTTTGTGAAAAAAATTTTTGAGTTCGGGCCCCCCCCCCCCCCCCGAAAAAAATTTCTATATACGCCCCTGGATTTAAGAAATAAATAAAAGTCAAACTTAAGAAAATAAAGAGATATAATCTTAATTATTTCAATTTGCAAAGCAAGTTATTTGTGAATATTTTAAAAGGATTTGGTCGTTATGAATATACAGTTCTTGATTTTAATAAGAGAAGGTGTAAATATTAATATTAAAATTAGAGAAAAATAATATTACAGAAATGCATTAGTTTAAAAAAAAAGATTTTTTCCGACGCAAAGTATTTAGAAAACAGTAAAAAATTTTTAAATATTTATCACTAAAATATTAATTGAATAAATTTACCCGAAAAGAAAAATCATTAAAAACTTTATTATTTTTATAAAATAGAACACCTAGAGACCAATTAAAAGAGAACTTTTGTCCTATTAAAAAGAAATAGATTACACGATAAATATTTGAAAAAAATGTATTGAAATAAAAAAGAAAGTGAAGGAATTTTTTTCCGACTTTTTATTTCAGTAAACCATATGGATTAGTAAAAAAAAAACCAAACAAATAAGATGATTAATTAATTGATTTGAAATATTAACTTGCCCATCAACCGTAGGTTGGCAGGGAAAGTTAATGTAATCGTAAAAAAAATCGAATTTCTGAAGCTGCCAAAATGCGTTTTGAGGTCCCCTGAATCCATTTAAGAAGTTTTTGGAATGATGTCTGTGTGTGTGTCTGTGTGTGTGTGTGTGTGTGTGTGTATGTCTGTGGTAATTTTTTTTCGTCAACGAAAACTCAAAAACTATTTGTTCAATTGTTTTGAAATTTTCAACCCATAAACTAGGGGTAGAGGCCAAGAACTGAAAAGCTTTTGGTAAACATCGGACCATTAGGGGAGGCTCTAGGGGGGGGGACAAAATTTTTTTTCTTACATAACCTATAATTTTTTTTATATATTCAGAAACTAGACTTCCTCCCGAGTAAAATGATATATAATATGTATAACATCGGGCCATCAGGCGGGGCTCTAGGGGGGAGACAAATATTTTTTTATTGAATAGTGGGTGGGCAAAGTTGTGCGCTCGGCTTAGTCCGACCCTTTATTTTTTATTAAATTAACTCCTTGGTCTTAGTCTGATAAGAAAAAAAAGCAAATATTTGAGTAAGATACATAGAAAAAATATTTTAATTTTAATATCACCCTCCAGAACGAGAAATTTTAGTTATTTATAAGAGAAAAATAGTAATAATATTTTAATTAGATAGGGGAATGTATAACCCAAACCACCCTCTGATTTCATTATTTAAAAAATATGGGGATTGACTTCCCCGAGACTTTCTCGTATATTCTTTTGGAATTACGTCTGGGTGTGTGTGTGAACACGATTGCTTAAAAACCAAAGCAGCTAGATCGATGAAATTTGGTATATGCTCCTTACACTAAAATTGTAGATTTCTATCAACTTTTGGAGTAAATACGTCACTTGGAAGTAGTACTTTACTTAAAAAGTTTTTTCAAAAATTTTGAAATTTTCAATTTTTTTGTTATATTATGGTAAAATACTCAATTTTAAAAAGTTTTCATTCTTTGACATTTTTACGAAAACTGAATAGTTTTTGAAATAATCACAGAAGAAATAGAAAATATTCGTTAATTTTGATAAAAAATCAAAACAAAATCATACAGGTGTCATTAAAAAAAGGGTAAATATAAACAAATTCATTTGTGAAACAAATGAATTTTTTTTTTTTTTTCATTTGCAACAACAATGCAAATGAAAAATTTTTCTCATTGACCTATCTTCCACCCACGTTTGGAAGAATAAAAACTATCTTTAAAAATTATAATTTCCAAATAACGCCAAGGACATTGACTAATCTTTCTGTGTTCTTTAACACAAAAGACAAGGTCAATAAAGAAAATAGAAAAAATATAATTTATAAAATAAAATGTAACAACTGCAACGGCGTTTATGTGGGAAATACAGGGAGATTCGCTAATGTGAGAATGTCCGAACATAGGAGGTCGGAGGGTAGGGCCGTTTCAGGTGCCGCTACAAGCCTGGCTAAACACTGTTTTGAGAGAGGCCATCGTTTTGATTATAACAATTTTGAGATTCTTGACACAGAGTCCAATAGAATGAAGAGGTTTTTCAAAGAGTCTTGCTATATTCAAAAGCACATCAGTACGGCTGTCAATTATAAAGTAGACACCGAAGGCTTGTCGGGTGACATAAAAGCATTGTTGGCCTCGTAAATGATTTCAATTAATATCTTAAAATTTTTATTTTTTATTTCTATCTAATAATTTATTAAATTATTTTTCCATCTGTTCAATGGCATTTCTTTTTTTGATAACAAATATATTAATCTATTTAAATCTCGATGCATTGACCTTTCGTTTGATTTGAGCCACCTATTTGATATAATTAAGTAAATTATTTGTCATTGACGCCTTATTGCTTGCGAGCGCTGGTTATAATGTATAGATCTGCCTCTCAAACGTTTCGCTCCAAAATTTTAACTTGTATGTGGCAATAGAGCGAGGTATGATAACATTGTTAATTTTGATTTCTATATTTAAATATGTATAAACTCACTCTAATTATTTATTTTATTTTATTTGTACAGCCGCTGATGAAGAAGTGCTATTAAATGCCTTCGAAATATTCGGAGAAAACACTCTAAAGAGTTATTTTTCTCATTGCCAAGAGCCTAGCCTTCACCTGTTACCATTCACATTACTTGGCACGCCACATCCTTTTGTAAACCAAATGTTAATGTTTTTTAACTTTTCACTTCTCTAGACCTTCTGAAGAAATGTTAAGGCTAAAATATTCCTTTGCATCCCTCCAAATTTTATTCATGGCCCTATAATTAACGAAAAGGGGTGGAATTAAGTAGGGGGCTCTCCCCCGAAAACGGTACGTCATATTTGGATTTAGGAGGTCATTGTACTTAAGAATCTGAAGGAATTATCTCGGGGCCTGAAAAAAGTTTCATTTCGCCGCACAGTGTAATTGAAGTTTTCTTTTTTTTAATTTAACAAATCTTTCTATTAAAAAAAAAAATTCGAGTGATTTTTATGGAAAATAGAAAAGAAAAGTTATTTAAAGATGAAAAGGTATTTAATTACGTATTAATTGACATGGAATCAAGGGCGGATCCAGAGGTGTTTCACGGGGGGGGGTAATCTGGTGTGACTGGTCGCACAGCACAAAATTATTTTCTTAATTTCGGTAATTTAAAGGCGCATTCTGTACTTGTTTGTCAGAATATAAATACAAATCAAATTTTTAAGTATTAATATTTAAAATATTACATTAAAAATAAATTTTTTTACGAAAAAAAGTTTTTTTTAAATCTCGGGGTGAGGGATAATTACCCTTTTACCCCCCCCCCCCCCTTGTATCCGCCCTTGCATGAGATTAGAGGTTTATTAGATTTAAGAAAAAATTTTTACATTCTCTGTTTATCATACAAAAATGGAATACTCCAATATAGATGATAAAGAATTTTATATAACTTAATTGATTCAATGGCTAATTTTCATTTGGGGAAAATCGAAAAAAAAAAAAAAAACTGAAAAAGTACGTCAGTAAAGTACTAGAAGTTTTTGGCCGATTTTGATCAAAAGCCTATTTTCACGCTCTAGGGCGGTTCCTAAATTAATTATAAAATTTCAACCTCCTAGCTCATTTTCTTCATACTTCAAATTGGATACACACACAAAGATACACAGACAGACAGTCCATGTCGTGAAAACCACTTTTTTTGATTCGGGAGACCTCATATTCGTCAAAAACTCAACATCGAATTTTTGACATGAATCTTATACTTCTCTCTATTGTATTAACATATAAGCTTACATATAGGTAAGAGAAAGTAAAAAAGCCACACACCCGTTCAAAAAAACTAACTGGTGGAAGCCCAAGTTGAAGCCGAATCAAAAGAGAGAGGGAGGGAAGGAGACTTGTATAGATTTAAATGATATATCCGAGATTTTAAAAAAGAGAGAATGACCTTTCCCAGGAAATTGAAATTGTGAAAATTGTCAGGACTTACCCAATGCAGAAAGATCGATGAGCCATGAGACGTTGATGTTCAAACGACAAGGAAGATGATGATGAAGTGAGAAGTCGACCTCTAGCAAAAACCACCTCTGTAAAAAATAAAAATTATTACTTTTTTTCTTACTAAATATGATTCGTTTGTTGTGTGTGTGTGTGTATGTGTGTTAACTAGGTGAAAGATAATTAACAAAAAAATATAAAAATAAAATTTTAACCTTTTATGAAAGTGAAATATACAAATAATAAATACCTTTTAAGAGCGAGATGTTGTGTGTGTGTGTGAAGTTTTATTCACACTAATAGAATAGTTTAAATATTTAAGAAGTTGGTCTCCACGATACTTCGGACTCTCCATTCTATTCTCACTAATACCATCGCAATAGTAGAGATGCAAATCAGTTCACAATTAAAAAAAAAAATTGAGAGTGTGCTGTTTCTTTGATCATACGGAAGACTCACATGGATTTTTTACCTAAAAGCTGCTTCTTCTGAAACAAAGAATATTTATTTATTAATATTATTTTTTATTTTCTTTTATTACCATATTTTAAATATTCAATAAAGATTATTTTATTAAATTATTTATACCTTAATCCTTTTTCCAAATATTCTTTTTAACTACAGTATATAGGAATATTTTATTCACACCTCCTAAAAAAGGATTTCTTATTAATAAATTTCAGAGGAGGCAATATTTGTTTGATTATCTGATATAGTTAAATTACAGTCCTATCTTTACTCTCGCACCCCCTATAACCTGTCAACCAAAAAAAAAAAGTTTATCCCTTTCACGGAAATTTACAAGTTGGTGATCTATTGCGTAAAAAAAGTAAAAAGATAAAATTTTAGAGAAAGATTTCTACAAATCGAATAGCACCCCTCAAAATGCTTTTCAACAACCAAGGCCGCAGAGTAAGGAAGGAGTGGGGGGGGGGGAGGGGGTATATCCCTGGGGCTCGAGTCCTTTGCTCTCCAAACGTATAATTCTAATAAAAAATAATTTTCATGGTTAAAATTTCAATTTCAATTTTTTTCCGGTCCCTTTAAGCCAGTGGTTTCCAAACTTTATGTTACCACGCCTCCCTTACAAATAATTAATCTTATGACGCCTCCCCTCCCTCCCTATTTTATAAAATAATACAAAAACAAAAATTTTTAATGCTAAAAAATATAAATTTATATAAAAATATTTTTTTTATTTATATTTATTATTTTATTTGAAATTCCTATCGGGATCCCCGTTTATTTACCCGAGGTGCTTTCGTGCACCAAGACACACACCTCAAACCCAACCGGCCTCTGGCCGTAGCCATCTACCCATCTACAGGATTTGTTTACTTTAAATAAATATTTTTATTTAATGAAAAATCCCGCACGCCAAGGATTTGAACAGGGATCTTCTTTGCAGAAGCCGACACCCTAGCTCACTACACCAGCGAGCCCTTTTATTTATATTAAAACTAGCAATCATTTGGAAAATTGATCTTGGTGGCCAATATTCGCGCCACCCCTTAGACTAGTCTGCGTCTCCCCGCCTTACAGTTTGGAAAAAGTTGGTATAAGGGTATTTTATGGCTGGTGGAATTTGTATCAGGAATTAAAGTTGGTCAAAGCCATCCTCGGATGACCACTAACAGCTCCGAGGATGGCTTTGACCAAAGCCGAAACGTCAGCTGTTAAAATATATTTTTAAAGAAAAAATTCTGGCTTCGTTTTTTCTAACTTTCATTCCTGAAGAAAAATATTTTTCCTCAAATCTTATTTTCAAGCCCTAGGGGGGTGCCTAACTTAAATATAAAATTTCAGCTCATAGCTCAATTCCTTCAAGGTTTAAATTGAACCCAAACAGACAAACAGACAGACCATGTCGCGAAAACCACTTTTTTGGATTCAGGGGACCTCAAAACGTGTAGCCTATATCCATCAAAGTATCGACATTGAATTTTTGACATGAATTCAATACTTTCTCTCTGTATATTAACTTATATACATATAGGTAAGAGAAAGTCAAATCCGAATTAAAAAAAACCCTACAAAATTCTGCAAGGGATTCGATGGGTTTCTAAGTTACCCAGTGTTATTATTATCTGTTTATGAGAGTTTCGAAATCTTCAAAAATTAATTCCGCCCCAGTAATAAGAAATTTTAGAATGACATTAAGGGGCGCGTCTCGGAAAACCGTTAAAACACGATTGACTCGAGGCGGCACCAGATGGCGTTAGTGTTCCCCCATTAGAATACACGCAACTTGATCCATTTCATTCTAGACTTTCCAGCTAATTAATTAAAGGCAAAAAATTAATTATTTTTTAACACAATGATTACTAATTTAATTATCTACAACTTATAGAGCTCCTTTTTTAAAATATCTTTTATTTAATGCGATTAATTAAAAAAATTTTTTTTTTTTTGAAAATCAAAAAAGGGCTTCTATAAGTTGTAGATATTTTAAATAGCTTTAATTTAAAAAAAATTTGAGGTCGATAGCTTCAAAATTGTGGCCGCTGGAAAGTCCCAAAATTATCACCACGAGACGCGCACCTTAAAATGTTTCTATCCTACTATATTTGCTAAATATTGAATATAAATTTTAACTCAACGGAATGCACTTATTTTTTAGTAAAAGTATTAAAAAACATTAATATCTTTGTGCAATATAGGGAATGGAGCATTAACCCCCTGATTAATGCCTTCATACACCCCCCCCCCCTCCTTTAAGGAAATGCGACCCTTCCCGAGAAATTACTCTCAAAATAATTTAAATACATTTATAAATTATTATTAATATATATTTATTTTTATGTTATTTTGAAATTATTTTATTTTAATTTTCAACCCTTAATCCACCCCTGTGTAAAAGTATATTAAAGAAATTTGATTAAAAAATATATGCCATATAGAAAGAATATAATGGTAAATAATGGTGACCTAAGAAAAGATTAAGCTCTCAGGCTTGGTGTAGTTGGTAGCGTGCCTACCTTCTTTACCGAACGTCGCGAGTTCGGACATTTGGCAGTTTGAAAATGGATACCAAATGGCTTAAATACAAATGCCTGGACCCCCAATATGTATATTATTAATTAATAACGGTTATCGTCAAAGTCTTAAATGGCCTTAGTTGCGGAAAAGAATGTGTGAATGTATGCGTGAATGTGAGTGTGAATGAGAAAAAAGTGTGAATATTTAAAAAAAAAAAGATAAAAAAAAAATAAAAAACTAATTTTTTTTTCAATGACACCTACACTCCCCCTCCCCCTGTCAAGAGGTTATGTTCTCCTTCTACCCTTAGTGAAATACAAAATATTTAATTTCATATTCAAAAGAATCGTTTTTCGCAGCCAAATTATTTGTTTCTATTATTTTTTTTTTCAACGATAAAATGCATATTAATTACCTTTAATAAGACGCTCAAGGGGGTGTGCTGGTTGACGGTGAGGTCAGGGTGGGTTACACTATATTAATTATTCACTTTGATTCACTTTAAACACAATTGAAAAAGAAAGCAAGCAGGCCCGCCTGCCGCGCGGCCACCCACTCGACTGAACGAGACACGTCTCTCTCTCTCTGTTTGTATAGGAATAAATAGATGAAAATAATAATTCCCTTTTTATCAAAAGTAAAAATCTGGTGTGACTGGCGCACAGCACACAACTTTCTCTTACCTTCGGTAATCGAAAGTTGTGTTCTGTGCTTGTCACACCAGATTTTTTGTGTCGACATATATTTAGTTCCCGACAGTACGGAACATTTGAATTCAGATGTAAAATTTATAAGTATGGGAAAATATTTATATTTTGTTACCATGGCAACCATTTCTCCTATCTTCCCTATGAAATACAAGAGTAAAGTGGTCTTCAGAAGATTTCAATCGCAAAATGAGAATATACATTTTAAAGAACATCTAAAAAATAATTGATTTTTGAATTTTAAAAAAAATCGTTGGAGCAAATTTTGAGAAAATCGAAAAAAACTGAAAAAGTACATCAGTAAAGTACTAGTACTCTTTGGCCGATTTTGATTAAAAGCTTATTTTTCCGGTCCCGGGAGGTGTTTAACTTAAATATAAAATTTCAACCTCGTAGCTCAATTCCTTCATCCTTAAAATTGAACACACACCCACCCACCCACCCACCCACCCACCCACCCACAGACAGACCATGTCGCGAAAACCACTTTTTTGGATTCAGGGGACCTCAAAACGTGAAGATCCATCAAAATCTCGACATCGAATTTTTGACATGAATCCAATACTTTCTCTCTATATATATATTACATATATACATAGGTAAGAGAAAGTAAAAAAATACCGTTTGCTCTAATCTAACTGGAAAAGAATGTCAACAAGTGATTTGGAATATTCCAAGGCCTTTCTTAAATAATCAACCCTTCATCCCCCCTTATCAAAATAATAATCAACGCTATTTTTTGATGTTTTCTATTTATTTGGCTTTGATTTAGCTAAAAAAAAAAAAAAATAAAAACATTTTTTTTTCAATTTTTCAACCCCTAATCCAATCTTTTTTTTTCCTTTTTACTTTCTCGTACCCTATATATGAAATATATAGAGAGAGAAAGTATTGGTTTCATGTCAAAAATTCGATGTCGAGATTTTGATGGATCTTC
This sequence comes from Euborellia annulipes, assembly GCA_023213315.1. Taxonomy (NCBI): domain Eukaryota; kingdom Metazoa; phylum Arthropoda; class Insecta; order Dermaptera; family Anisolabididae; genus Euborellia; species Euborellia annulipes. Next base: position 12,469 of record JAKCPI010004228.1, read on the forward strand.
ACGTTTTGAGGTCCCCTGAATCCAAAAAAGTGGTTTTCGCGACATGGTCTGTCTGTCTGTCTGTCTGTCTGTCTGTCTGTCTGTGTGTGTGTGTGTGTGTGTGTGTGTGTTCAATTTTAAGCATGAAGGAATTGAGCTAGGAGGCTGAAATTTTATATTTAAGTTAAACACCCCCGGGACCGACAAAATAAGCTTTTAATCAAAATCGGCCAAAAAGTACTAGTACTTTACTGATGTACTTTTTCAGTTTTTTTCGATTTTCTCAAAATTCGCTCTAACGATTTTGATTAAAATTCAAAAATCAATTATTTTTTAGATGCTCTTTCAAATGTATATTCTCGTTTTGCCCTCAAAATTGTTTGAAGCACACTTTACTCTTGTGCTTCATAGGAAAGATAGGAGAAATAAATGGTTGCCATGGTAACCGAATTTAAATCTTTTTCTTTTTATTAGATTAAAAATCAATTATTATTTAAACGCCCATTTTTTTTTTTTTTTTTTTTTTTCGGAGAAAACATATCTCTCTCTCTCACAAAACTATCTTCTCTCTTTCTACGCGTTTTAAATTTTTCTACCTTATCTTCGCATTTGACCAATGTTAATTTCCTATAGGGATTTTTCATCAGTTGTGTTTGAGCAGTCCTAGAGTGAGCAGCTTGTCGTAAGTCTGATAAAGCGCTATAAATAGATTGTTCTTATTTCTATTGCATAAGCAGTGTTAGTGACTTAGACAAATTGTTTTATACTTTTGTAATTTATTTTGAGCCATCTAAGTCGAAATGGCCCTTTCGAGAGGGGAGGGTCAAGGGACTCTCCCCTCTCCTTCCTTTGAAGCCATGTCGGAGGAGACTCTCTTTCCTCCACTGAGCCAAAAGAGACAAAGACGTGAGTTTGGTCCATCTTCTTCTTTTAATTTTTCCCAGAGTCCACCTAGTCAGATTCAGCCACGTTTCTTGGTAATCTCTAACAGAGATAACAACATGAAATTGGACAAGGTGTCTCCCTTTCTGATAAATAGAATTATTACTAACCAAGCGGGACAAGTTAAAAACATAAAAAAGTTAAAAAATGGGACCATTCTTGTTGAAACTTTTGATGATAGGCAATCTCAAGCGATTATGGGAATTAATAAGTTTAGTGAGGAAATTAATGTTAAAGTGGAACCCCATCAAAAATTTAATTCCTGTAAAGGCGTAATATTTTGTGATGACCTAGTTGAAGTGCCCAAAGAAATTTTGTTAGAAGAATTAAGAGATCAGCACGTTACTGACGTTTATAAGATAACTAAGAGGGTTGATGGGAGAGTAATCGTGACACCTTTAGTTATCCTTACTTTCGGAACCTCAACACTACCATTAAAGATAAAAGCGGGATTTTATCATTTAAGTGTTAGGAAGTATATCCCTTCCCCTCTTCGCTGTTATCGGTGCCAACAATTTGGCCACTCAACTAAGTCCTGCAAATTCGAGAATCAGATTTGCTCTTTTTGTGGTCAGATCGAACATAAGAATGGTGAAAATGTCTGTCATAATCCAGTAAATTGCTTTAATTGTAAGGACGCCCATCCAGCTTTCTATAAGAAATGCCCAGCTTTTCTTAAGGAGAAACAAATTTTAGATTTGGCATCTGAAAGAAGTATATCGTATTTTGCAGCAAAGAGAGAGTTTGAAAAAAGGAAGGAACGTGAGGGGAAGACTCCAGCATCTTTCGCTTCCGCCGCCCAGGGTAAACCATGTGCTTCCTGTCAAAGCTTGGAAAAGGTAGTTCAGATGCTGAATGAAAAAATATCTTTCCTTACGGATCAAATTGAGAGTTTGATAGCAAATAAGGAAAAAAATGAGAATTCGAGTAGGGTGGAAGATATGCAGACTGATAATCTTAATGAAAAAGTGTCTACGAAAGCTATTTCAAGTGTCAAGACTGTTGCCCCTCTTAAGATCAGCCTTCAAAGTTTGAACAAGTCCCGTACCTTTTATCAAACAGCACCCGAAAGCTCTGACGATGAGGATCTGTCGGGAAATGGAACCAAAGTGAACAAAACTAATAAAAAAAGCAAGATGCGATTTAAGCCTCGATCATAAATCTTGTTGATGTCGTTATTTGTAATGAGACTATTTATTTTTCTCTCTATATTTTTAAGTTTTTGTTTACCTGGATCTCTGTTTTTTGGTAGTTTTATTTCCTTGGCACCAAACGGAATTACTCAACTACAGTATGTATACTTAGGTATATTAAGAAACTCAAAATGGACCTCTTACCATGGTTCATTTCTTGGAATATAAATGGCATTTGTTCGAAGTTTGAGGAAATAAAATTATTGACTAATAGATACAAACCTCTGTGTATATGTGTACAGGAAACTCTACTCCGCCCGGAACAAAATTTGACTTATAAAGACTTCAAGGTTTTTAGAAAGGATGTCGACCAAGCCTTAAGAGCTCATGGGGGTGTTGCCACCTTTGTCAGGGAAGATTTAATTTGCCACGAAGTAAATCTTAATACAGTCTTGCAAACAATTGCGATCGTCGTGGAAACACCTAGACCAATTACAATCTGTAATTTGTATATTCCTCCTGATGCCGGAGTGGGTTTGAGGGACCTCGAGAATCTCTTGGAACAATTGCCGAAGCCTTTTATTATTACTGGTGACGTGAATGCCAAAAATCCTCTCTGGGGTGGAGATAAGATGAATACTCGAGGAAGAATATTTGAGAGTTTTATTTTAAATAATAATTTATGTCTTCTAAATGATGGCTCCTATACTCACTTTTCTTTAGCATATGGAACTTTTTCCTGCATAGATCTCTCTTTCTCTTCCCCATCTCTCGCACAGGAATTGGAGTGGAGAGTGTACGATGATCTTTGCTCGAGCGATCATTTTCCCATTTTTATATTTTTTAAAGACGCTCCTTTTTGCTTCAAGATGCCTTCTAGATGGATAATTAAGAAAGCACACTGGCCTCTTTTTAGGACCCTATTTAAATTTGAATACGACGATAGCAAGTGTTCATTAGGAAATTTGGCTTCATTTAATCGTCTTATTGTTAGGGCGGCTGAACTTTCTATTCCTAGAAGCAAATGTGTTATAAGGAGAAGGCCTGTTCCTTGGTGGAGCAAAGAGTGTGAAAATGCGATCAAAGCTAGAAAAAAGGCATTTAAAATTTTTTCTAAATATCCGTCTACTGGAAATCTAATACTTTTCAAGAAGGCTAGAGCACAGGCTAAGTTAGTTATTAAAAATGGAAAGAGGAGAGCTTGGCAAGACTTCGTCTCTTCCATTACCAGTTACACACCGAATACCTTAGTTTGGAATAAAATAAAGAAGATCCGAGGATCAGTGACTCCCCAAATAAGCTCAGTTTCTATAGACAACGTGACTATCACCAACCCTTTTTTAATTGCAAACTCCTTTGCTAAACATTTTTCGGGGATCTCTGCCATAGAAAATTGTAACCTGACTTTCCTTAGTTGCAAATTACAGGAAGAACAAACCCACCTGAATTTTATTTCTCTGAATGATGAGTGTTATAATTCACCTTTTGGTGAATGGGAGTTGGATAATGCTTTGAATAGTACAAAAAGTACGTCCCCTGGACCTGACCAGATCCACAATTTGATGCTGAAAAATTTGTCCATTTCGACAAAGTTAGATTTTCTTAAACTGTTGAATAATATTTGGACACAGGATGTTTTTCCGGATCTCTGGAGAGAGGCCACTGTCATTCCGATTTTGAAACCAAATAAAGAGAGAAGGGATATTGTTAATTACAGACCTATCTCTATGACAAGCTGCGTTTGTAAAATCTTGGAGCGCCTCGTTAACAACAGACTCGTATGGATTTTGGAGAATGGTAACCTTATTTCTAATTTTCAAAATGGTTTCCGACGTAATAGATCCTGTTTTGATCAGGTTATTAGGTTAGAAGCCTATCTGCAGAATTCCTTCGCGAAGGGACAACACACTGTAGCTGTTTTTTTCGATATGGAGAAGGCCTATGACACCACTTGGCGTTATCTGATCCTTAAGAAAATTCATGAATGGGGCATTAAGGGTCATCTAGCTCTATTTATAAAGAACTTTTTATCAGATCGATCTATACGTGTTCGTATTCAGAATGTACTGTCCGAGAAGATGACTTTTGAAAATGGAATTCCACAGGGTAGTGTCCTTTCAGTAACACTGTTTTCGATAGCCATGAATGACATCACCAAGTCTTTGCGTTCCCCTGTTCAGTATTCCCTCTTTGTAGATGATTTGGCTATCTACTTAAGCTCCAAGAACACGGAGTTCTTAAGAATTAGGCTCCAGAAGGCTATAGATGGAATAAGCAACTGGGCTAGGACAAACGGTTTCAATATATCGAAGTCGAAAACATCCTGCGTCCACTTTTGTAGATTAAGAAGACGGCATGATGACCCGCTGCTCAAGTTAGATGGTAGTCCAATCGAGTTTGTGGACACAGTTAAATTCCTAGGTTTGCACTTTGATAAAAAGTTAAATTGGATCAGTCATATAAAGGCCACGAGATTAAAATGTCTAAAATCAATGAATATACTTAAAGTTCTTGCGAATACTAGTTGGGGTGCCGACTCTCTAAGTTTAATTCGAATTTATCGAGCCATGATTAGGAGCAAGATGGACTATGGTGCCCCTGTCTATGCCTCAGCAAGAGAATCTGCCCTAAAAATGTTGGACGCAGTCCACAATCTTGGTTTGAGAATCTCTCTTGGTGCCTTCAGGACGAGTCCCGTTACTAGCTTATATGCAGAATCCGGAGAGCCACCTTTGGCCATCAGGAGGAAGATCCTGGCCTCAAATTATATCTGCAAAATGAAGTCGCTTATTTCCCACCCAGCGCATTCTAGTGTATTTGACGATACGTTTTCGTACCTGTATGAACAAAGTCCAAGACGTACCGCTCCTTTCAGTGTCAGATATCGTGAAATCATCGACAGTTATCAAAGTGAATTAGACTCCATCGTGCAGGTGATCCCATCTCCAGTGATTCCTTGGACTGTTCCAAAGCCAAAGATTTTTTTGGGATCTTTCAAATTTCAAAAAATCTAACACTAATCCAATTGCGTTTCGGAAGCTTTTTCTCAAGATTTTGCATAATCGTTTCTCAAATCATTTGGTGGTTTTTACGGACGGATCGAAATGTGAAAACAGGGTAGGTTGTGCTTTTATTTTTGATGACACTTTCAAGTCCTTTAGGTTGGCCAACGAGACCAGTATTTTTATGGCGGAACTCAGGGCGATCCATCTTGTCCTGTTATACTTGGATGGAAAAGAATTCAGCCGAGATTTTGTAATTTGTACGGATTCATTGAGTTGCTTGGGTGCCCTAGAAAAAATGTTTACTCTTCAACCTGTAATACAGAACATCCATGCTTTGATCAAGAGGTTCAGGAATAGACAAATTACAGTTAACTTTATGTGGGTGCCTGGCCATGTTGGCATAGAAAAGAATGAAATTGTCGACTGTTTCGCCAAACAAGGGCTGGTAAACAATTAGTCGATTTTGATTCTAATTGTTTTGATGACATTAAGAAATTAATTG
>JAKCPI010004230.1:0-17850 GCA_023213315.1 Euborellia annulipes
GGTTTTATACACGATTTTGCAGTTTTATACAAAAATTGCGGATAAAACTTGTATAAAATGTATTAAACGTATAAAATGTATAAAACTTGGATGCGCATGCGCAAACCCGACGAGAAAAGGAAGTTCAAATAAAATTTCATTTTTCAATTATTAACATTTTGATTATATTATTCACTAAATAAAAAGCAAACAACATCGTCAATCAAGGGGTGATCGTCAATACTTTAAAACATTATAAAATATGAAAAGCTTTTAAGCTGTTTTTTCAGGGAGGAGGGATTGGTTTTTTACAGTTTTATACTTTTTATACATCGGCCTAGTTTTATCCGCGATAGTTTTATACATGTATAAAACCGTGTATTATACTCGGCGGGATAAAACCTGCCAACTCTGATTAAAATATATAAAACTGTAAAATTGGTATCCAAATGGCTTAAATAAAATCATCGGACTGCCTGGGGTCCGAACCCGCGACGTTCGGTATAGAAGGTAGGCACGCTACCAACTACACCAAGCCCGAGGCTGCAAGGAATGTTAGATTTGAAGATGGATGGATGGATTGTATAATGGAGGTCTGCAAGCAGAAGGGATCTAAGTGTGAGGAAAGAGTAAAAAATGAGACCCGTAGGAAAAAAATAAAGAAAATTGCGATAACCAGCATTATTCAAACAATTTTAAAAGCAAAATGAGAACAGCATCAAAAAAATAATTAATTTATGAATTTTAAGAGAAAGTAAAAATCAATATGTCAAAATAAATTTGGAAAATCGATTTTTAATCATTTTCAGAACATTTTGAGACTAAAATTTCATTGTTTTTGCTTGAATATTTTATATACTAAGTTATTCAATCAATATCAAGGCCTAAATGTGTTTATTTAATTAAAAAACAATAAATTAGGATAATTAGAAAATGAAAGAGGCAGTTAAAATTTGAAGATGTAAAAGGCAATTAATAAACCCCCATTTTATGTGGTCGTAGTTAAATAAAAAAATATCTATAGCTTTATAATTGATTGAAAAGACCAGTTTTGCATTTTTCCACAAATCCAACGAAAAATAAGAGAGATAGATCGACTTTTTGAAAAGCGAATGTGCGCGAGAAGAAAAGCCTAGACGAGAGTGAAGCGAGGCTCCCTGGCTGCACTCTCGGCGCCGATCGAATTAGAAAAAGCAAATTGATGCTGTCCCATCATTGGAAATTATTGCCAAATTGATTGATTTCATCTTTTTATGCTTTTATATATAAAATTCTATTCGAAACTTTTTTTAACTATAAGAATAAAAGACTGCATATTTATCTATAAAAAATTCAATCCTTTGAGAAAAAATAAAATTTCAAAATATTTTGTCTTCAATCAAAGAGATGCTTATTCCTCATAAATATAAAAATAATAAAATCCATCCCTTTAGACCTTTAGTTCAGTGCTTGTTAAACTTTTTGAGTTGCGGCCCCGTTGGGAACCAAATAAATATCTCAAGCCCCCCCCCTATTTTTATTTTACATTCTCTTGCCTCTGTGTGTTCAATTTTAAGCATGAAGGAATTGAGTTAGGAGGGTGAAATTTTATATTAAGTTAGACACCTCCCTGGGGCGTGGAAATAAGCTTTTAATCAAAATCAGCCAAAAAGTACTAGTACTTTACTTATGTAGTTTTTCAGTTTTTTCGATTTTCTCAAAATTCGCTCTAACGATTTTTTTTTTAAATTAATAAATCAATTATTTTTTAGATGCTCTTTAAAATGTATATTCTCATTTTGCAGTTGAAATCTTCTGAAGACCACTTTACTCTTGTTCTTCATAGGGAAGATAGGTGAAATGGTTGCCATGGTAACAGAATTTAAATCTTTTACTTTTTAGATTAAAAATAATTTAATTGTTCTTGTTAAAATTTTTTAATATTTGACTTAAAATAAAAGCGTGGGGCGCGAGCCTCGGAATCACTTCGAAGCGCCCCACAAGCCCATAAATATTAAAAAATTTTAACAAGAACAATTAAATTATTTCTTTCTTATTTCTCTCTTTTTAGTTCAATTTAAATAAAAGCATTTTTTTTAAAATCTTTTTTTTATTTTATTTTTATTTTAAGCTTTTTAGTCTTTTAGTCTTATCAAAAATCATCAATATGATAAAGTACCACATTAGTTTGGCCTGTATTGATTTGGTTCAATTGAAAAATTATTCATTATCATAAAAAAATGACTCGTAAATATCAAAATTCAAAACTATAGTTAATAGGGCCTTATTTGCGTGAGGCTTCAAATAAAGTACCACATTAGTTTGGTCTATTTTGATCAAAACCACCATATAGTGGCGTCATAAAAAATGACTCTTAAGTATTACATTTCACACCTCTAGCCCATCGGGAAGTCTTGAAATTACATTAATTCGCGAAGGGTTTCAAATAAAGTACCACATTAGTTTGGTCTATTTTGATCAAAACCACCATATAGTGGCGTCATCAAAAATGACTCTTAAGTATTACATTTCACACCTCTAGCCCATCGGGAAGTCTTTTGAAATTGCATTAATTTGCGAAGGGTTTCAAATAAAGTACCACATTAGTTTGGTCTATTTTGATCAAAACTACCATATAGTGGCGGCATCAAAAATGACTCTTAAGTATTACATTTCACACCTCTAGCCCATCGGGAAGTCTTTTGAAATTGCATTAATTTGCGAAGGGTTTCAAATAAAGTACCACATTAGTTTGGTCTATTTTGATCAAAACCACCATATAGTGGCGTCATCAAAAATGACTCTTAAGTATTACATTTCACACCTCTAGCCCATCGGGAAGTCTTTTGAAATTACATTAATTCGCGAAGGGTTTCAAATAAAGTACCACATTAGTTTGGTCTATTTTGATCAAAACCACCATATAGTGGCGTCATCAAAAATGACTCTTAAGTATTACATTTCACACCTCTAGCCCATCGGGAAGTCTTTTGAAATTACATTAATTCGCGAAGGGTTTCAAATAAAGTACCACATTAGTTTGGTCTATTTTGATCAAAACCACCATATAGTGGCGTCATCAAAAATGACTCTTAAGTATTACATTTCACACCTCTAGCCCATCGGGAAGTCTTTTGAAATTACATTAATTCACGAAGGGTTTCAAATAAAGTACCACATTAGTTTGGTCCATTTTGGTAAAACCAAACTCACAATTTGCGTCATCAAAAATGACTCTTAAATATCAAATTTCACACCTCTAGCTCATCGGGAAGTGTCCTTAACAAAGCCATAAAGTTGGTGACCTTGAAAGAGTAAGTTAAATAAAAGCATTTAATTAATAATTAATAAAAAAAGAGAAAGAATTTTTCTTAGAAAAGAGGGGAAGGGGGAGAGGCGGTGGCGGCTTTTTCTCCTCAACAACAATGAGAGCGGTGGGGTGGGGGAACCTGCCGCCCACGACCCTCCCCTCCTTTGGCCAAATCAAGAGCCCAAATAATTAACATTGGAAATGATGTTTATTCCCTGGAAATGAATAAAAACTTTGACAAACCAATTGTCTATAACTCGGAAACCGCGCATCCTATTCGCATCGGATTTTTTGTAATGGGTTTAGAATTTCCTAGAGAATATTCACATGGAACTAAAATTGAATATTTATTTTAATAGACAACCATAAAGACAGATAGGAAACATCATCTCAGATAACAAAATCCATAGGATAAATAAAATTTAAATAATAAATTATTTTAACTTTAAAATTAAAGATGTAAGATTTTTTTTTTAATTAATTTTGTTTTTAAAATAATTTTATTTCTTTGAAAAAAAGAACATAGTCATTTTTAACAGACAACTGAATTTAATTTTTTTTTTTTTTAAATAATCATGTAAATAATGAAAAATTAATTAAAAGAAAAATAAAAATTTATATAAAAAATTATTCTTAATTATTTTTTAAAGTTAGAATAATTTAATTTATAAAAAAATATTTTTTCCCTCTTAGAAATTGTCAAAAAGTGTGTCGTCCATTTTGGCAGCTTCTCCGACCCTGCGCCTGTCTGCCTGTCTGTGCCCTCGTGTGACATGTTTGCCGCCTAAATTCAGCTGTCATCACATTTATTTAAGGTAAATTTAATTATTCCTTTTGAAATCCACATGATTTTATTATGTGATATTTATTTCTAACAAATTAAATCATTTTAAGTGAGTGTGAGTTGAGAAAACTAATTGCTCAGCCCTTTTAACCTTTCATCTCATCTTTCTCATTTATTTATTTTCTTTTATAAACCCTTGATAGTATTTTATTAATTATTTTAATTTCTCTAATTATTTTCTTAAATGTAAGTGAATTATTTTAAGCAAAATCAGTCTGACAGATCTTACAAATTAAATTTTACTATAACACATTTTCCACTTGAATAGCATGTTTTATCAAGGTTAGTAGAAAGACAAGGTTGTCTCATACGGAGTGGAAAATGGTGGGGGTTTTGGCAGATGACGTCACTCGAGTCCAAGATTCCCTAGTGACAAACGTTCTGAGTGCATATAGCTATTTGATATTTTGTTCTTAACATTACACGTGCTTTAATAAATCGATTTGGACATTGTTTTATCATTTTTGCTTATATTGGAGGTAATTAATTGAATGTTAAATCAAATAGTTAAAAAATATATATTTCATTCTAATCATAACCTTTTTCAAAATATTCGATTTAGGCTGTTTTTTCATCTTTTTCAATCAACTTTTCATTTGTGTGTTTGTGGCGCTTTCTTTACATGGATTCAAGGTAATTAATGAAATACTAAATCAATTATTTAAAATATATATTTGATTCTAATCATTCTTTTAGATGCCTGGAACAATTTGCTCAGTTGCAATTTGTAAAAATTCTTTTTATAAACAAAAGGAAGGAGAAGAAAAATTATTGTTTTTTTTCATTTCCAAAAGATGATAACCTACGAAAAGAATGGATTAGAAGAAGTTATCGAAAAGATTGTGTAAATCCAAAAACGGGAGGAATTTGCAACGTGCAAAATCTGATTTTCAAGAAGACATGCGAGCGGAAAATTATGGATTTACCTCCCAAAATTCAATTAAAGCCAACAGGTAGGTAAAAAATACTCTATATATATACAAGGCTTTTTTCACTATAGGCTATACCCATGTACACTGAGATTCTAATTTTACTTTTTATTTTAGTAATATCTTATTTATTATTAATATATCAATTTTTTCAGCTGTTCCATCGTTATTTTTAAAACCCAGTGATGTTCCAACTCCTGAAGAATCAGCTCGATTGGCCCGAGATAAAAGAAAGGAAGAAAAAGGAATATTGGAAGATTTAATGAAGAAGGTTTCTGAAACTTCAAGTCTACAAACAAATATTTCACAGACAGAAAAAGATGAAGAAGATAAAATAGATGAAGAAAAAAAATATAACAAAGGCAGTTTAAAAAAAGAAAAAAACATAGTAAATAAAATAACTAAATATGTATTTAAAAAATGCCCAGAAATTCCTATAACTTTAGAAAAATCATTCGTTAAATTAAGAGTTTTACTTAGAATAAAATTTTTTAATACTCAAAGAGTAGTTACTAATAGAATTTCTTTAATGAAAAGAAAACTTTCTGACGAAGGAAGAAAAAATCTTAAAAAAAGAAGAAAACTATTTCATAAGAAATAAATATTAATAGAATAATAGACAGGAACAAGACAGGCGTTTCGGTTTTAATTAAATAAAGCCATCATCAGTTCTCAAGAGATTATTGGCTCAAGGTTGGGATGCAGAGAGTGTTGTTTTATATAAACATATACAATATTATATAAAAATATAACATTTGCACAGACAATAATCTCTTGAGAACTGATGATGGCTTTATTTAATTAAAACCGAAACGCCTTCTGGATTGACAGGATTTTTATTCGATAGGGGCTGTCCTGTTGGGCTGACATTCTCTTTTCCTGTCTATTATTCTATTAATATTTATTTCTTATGAAATAGTTTTGGTAAGGAGGTCATACCATCCTTTCAAGGTTTTTGGCCAGGTTTTCCTTAACAACTTAAGGCGAATGTTGGGATGGCTAATGCGACGTTTACTATACATTTCTATTTTTTTTCCCTTTTGATTTGTTTTGTTATATTTGTTATTATATTTAAATTTGTATTGTGTTTGTTGGACCTAGCCACCGGGGACTGGTGCCTCTAAGCGGGTCGTAATAAATTTATTTATTTTATTTAAAATATGTTCCATTTTTATTTTTTTGAAATATTATTTAATGTTTTTTTTCAGTACTAGAGAAAATAATAATTTTTTTTTTTTAAATATATTAATTAAATACGGTAATAGAAAGTAAAACAAAAATGAAGACAATTCGGAAAAAAATACTTTCTACTTATATAATATTGTTATATAGGTAAGAGAAACTAAAAGGAAAAATTAAATATTTCAATTTAAAATTTATATTCAACTATCAAAAATGATGAAAGAAAATTAAAATGAACAACTTTTAAATATAAATCGTAAAAAGTCAGAGAGAGATAAATACTATATATTAAATAAGAATTCAAATTTGGGCTTCTTGATGACGATTTCCCGCCTTCGCTCTGATTGGCCGAGCCGTATGAGACAACCTTGTCATCTATTAGCCTTGATGTTTTATTAATTCATAGCGAGTCTTATGTGATGTCGTTGTAATTCTAAATATTTTTTCCTTTTATTTAACAGTAAATACAAAAAATAAGTTTCCAAATAGTTGTGATTTCATTTTGGAATCAGATCCTTATGTATATATATTTTTTAGAAAAAATCAATTTTTATATTTAAAATAAAAGATGATTTTCTAATTTTAAGGAGAAGAGAATGGATTTATCAAAATCATTTATGAATTTATACCCTCATTTATATATATTGGATCCCACTGATTCTCATCATTAATAAATAAAAAAAAATTTCTCTTTTATTTTATTTGTTCAACTTTTGGTCCCTAATCGTGTGATTTTCAAGTACAATTTAGTTACATACACTTATTATTTGCATTGAAGAGAATTAAACCAGGATTTTGGACTCAAAGTTGAACTAATAAAACAAAATATAATAGAAACAATTTTTATAATCACAAATGTCAGTGTGATCCAAAAAATATATATATATAATGTGACAAGGTGATCTAATTAAAAGATGAATTCATTCCTCCCGATAATATTTATATATAAAATTTATTTTTACTTATATATTTATTCAACTACAAGGTATTTATTTTTAATTGATTTTGATAAATTCATTTTCTTATCTTTCACATTAGAAAAATCATCTTTTATTTATTCTTTTTAATCAACTTCCCTTTACACTCGATATCCTTTATTTTAAACATGAAAATTTATTTTTTTTAATAAAAAAAAAAAATAATATAAATATATTTAATTAAACCTTTAGATACGATATTATTAACTCAATCAAAAAAAAAAAAAAAACACACATTGGGATCTCAAATCAGTATTTTGGAGTTTAGACTTTCACAGTTGTTATCAATAATAAAAGAATTTGATTTTCGGTTTAAACAACGTTTCGGCTACTCATTCTGTGGCCTTCTTCAATTCAACTATTTTAAAGATTTTCAGAGTTTAATGGATGCTCTGGCCCTTAGGTCACCCCCTATTTGACCGACTTCCCTTTGAATGAAATTTTTTTTGCACCCTTTTAGAGGACATTATGGACACCCCAGGAAAATCCCCAAAATGGGAGGCTAAAAATATTTTTGAAAAATCGAGGATTTTCCTATTGGAAAGCTTTGGGCATAGAGCTTTTTGTCCCAATTATGCCAAATATTCAAAAAAATATTTCCTATGTCTGTGATATATATATATATCAATATATATGTATGAGTTGGAAATTTTTCCTAATTCTCTTTTCTTTTTTTTTTCTAGTTTTACCTGCTGCACTTGTCTTCTCGGCTCAAGTTGAGACAAAGCCTGCAGAGAGGGCTTGGACATGGACAACTGGGCCTGTCTCTCCGGCCCGGAATTCCTATAATTTCTACCTTTTAGTAAGTACATTTACACTTTATAGATACATTCATTAAGTAAGGATCAAACTATGGATTAGAATAAAAAATTTTTATTAGGCCCCTATTTGCATAATAAAATGCATCGAAATTTGTGAACAGCATAAAAATTGAGAGAATATTTACTGAATCTCTATACAAGTATTTAATATATGCGATATTACTATTCTAATTCTTGTTGTTAGAATTTCATCCATTCTAGAAGTTTCGGTGTTCATTCCTCGCCCTTTTTCATGATATCAAAAGGTTTTAAAATATACATGAACCCCGGACCCTCTCACAGACAAAAATTTTATTAAAAAATGCTTATATATTCATATATTTCCTTTTTTTTTATTACTTTTATTTATGCGACGCACTTTCTCATAACAAAAATATAGAACTAGGTAGAGCCTTGTTTGAAAAACTGTTCATTAGCCAGTCAATATATCGTTTAAGATAGCAAGTTTGCGAGATATGTTTGTGCTTATTGGGCCGGCGCCCTAGAATAAGGGTAGTCCACCCGCCGCGAAAGCGTGGAGGTCCTGGTTCGACTCCCGGGGGTGCAATTTTGCCCAATCTTAACCGGTGGAATTAAATCCCTGGGACTTGCTCCTTTAAACAAAATTCTAATGGACAATAATTTTCACTAGATTGCTAGACCTCTAAGGGATAGATTCTTAATCAATTTCTCTCTTGCAGGTTTGTGTTTCACCAGTGCAATTGTGTTCAGTATTCAGTGTTCAGTGCTCAGTGTTCAGTGTTCAGTGTTCAACTAGTGCAATCAACTGGATCAGCTCTACGAGTGCAAAGGAGCTTCGATGGATCAGCTCTACGAGGCCAGGCAAGGAGCTTCGAGCGACCGTCAACCCCTCAGGAGGTGAATATTTTATACTCTAAACATACCCTTATAAATCCAAAAATATATAAATGATCTGATTTTAATTTCTTTTTTTTTCTTTTTTGTTCCAGATTCCTGAGGGTCAACAGAACAAAGGTATATTAAGCATGGTGCAAGAATTTTGAAGGGGGTAAATTAGATTAGCTTTTGAGTATGTTCTTTTTTTTGCTCACACATAGAGAGACGCCGCGGGATTTCATTATCATCTTCTTAATACCCAGGGCTTAAGGTGTGATTGCTAAACGAATACAAATTTAATTGTATTCACTTTTCGATATTTATAATTTAGAAAATTTATTTTTACACCTTAAATGTAGTTTAAAGATTTAAATCTAGAGGGGTGGAGGGTGCACCATGCCAACGAGCCAACGAGAGGGATTTTTTTATGAGCCTGTAGCTCCTCTTCGTGAAACTAATAGTGGAGAAACCAACGTGAATACTTTCATTTTAGACCTCTGTTGGATAGTTGTTGTTGTTGTTGTTGTTAGCTTCAGGTGCCTACTCTATTCATTTAGCTAGTCCGTTTTGTTAGGATGCCTTGATTTGTTCTTTTAATTTAGAATCCATACGGAGACCTAAAATGAAAGATATTCTCGTTGATTTATTCGATGAAAGGTTCTTAAGGAGATGCGGTCAGATCTGATAGAAAGATCGAAGCCAAGGTGCCAAGTGTTCTTGTGTTTTGCGCAAAGACGTCTTTTGTGGACGCATTCGGGAGTCTGATATGTTTTTGTATCTTTGAGGGTGGGTTTGAGGTGGCTCTATGAGTAAAGCGAGTCAGGGAAGGGTTGCCGTTTCTCCAGGAATAGCCTGGAGGGTTCAAATTGCAATCCTTGAGGCTAGGAACCCGAGGGCTCCACCGATCTGATGGTGGAGACGGGGTTACAAATACTCTCTCTATTGTCTTCGTATTTTGTGTTAGGCTAGGTAGGATCTCTTCCCGGCTAGCCCCCGCACTCGTTTGCTTGTAATTCAAAAAATCACACTCATTCCCACTGATATGATTTCCTCAGACTCCCGGTTTATTTTTACGGTTATCTTTAGTTACGGTAAATATATATATATATATATATAATTTGTATTCGGCAAGCGAGATAATTAATTACTTAAAACCCTCTTGCTGTTCTTTTTTTTATTAATTTCATTTACTACATACACTTTTTGTTGTAGTAGATGAAAATATCTTTTTTGGTGTTTATTTTTTTATTTAGTGTTTATCTGAGTGGGAAAAATGTAAGAGAAGAGAGAAAATTTTCAATATTTTTTGGAAAATTAAAGGTAAACATAAATAAATTAGAACACTAATTCTTAATTCTTATAAATTAACTGATTAGAATTAAGGCTAATTTAAATTTTTTTTCAGGTCAAGAATTATAACATGTTTAATAACACTATTGAGACATTTAAATAAATTTATATCCATAAGTAAATAATTATTGTCGGAAAACTAAAAGAGATAATTTTTTTGGGGTTTTCTTTTAATTAGTGAATATTTGTGAGAGAGAAGAGAAAAAAAAGGTAAATATTAATTAATAGTAACACAACTTAATATTTTCATAATTAACTGATTAGAGCTAATACTAATTCAATTTTTTTTTTTAGGCCGACTCATTTCCATACATTTTGCAAATTATTTCCTGTGATAAAATTGAAACAAGTCGAGAATTGAAGTTGCTGAAGTTGACTTACTTAGAAGAAAAGAAAATTTCATCCACGTAAAACTTCCAACATTCAAGAATTGAAATTGACTCATTTGTGTCTGTTCCTGGAGGGTGAGATTATCTCGCACCTTTCAATCCCGATGAGGAGATTTCTCGAACACGAACGAGCTAACATTCCTTAATCCCAGTTCCTTAATCTGCAGCTTAGCTATTCGCCACCTCACTCAAGAAATATCTATATCTATAAATCATTTGGACATCCTTTACTAATATTAAAATCCTGGTAGATCGAAGAAAGTCCTCGGATTTGTTTCTTTTTATTTTCTACCTCTTTCAAAATACAGTGAAAAATAATTTTTTTTTTAAATGACCTCAAGCTGCTAGAGTAAGGCCATTTATTCACTGGTTCGAAGGCCTTTTAAAAGAAGATGAAGATAATTTTTTGGGGGCTTGGAAGAAACCTCTACATGGTGCCTCCTAGTAACGTTGTCTTATCTAAAAGACTCGGCTAATCCTTGCAAACAACAGCAAAATACTTCAAACAGAATTGTAAAAAGATGAAATTATAAAGCAGCCCGATAAAAAATAAAAATTTTGTATATTGTTATAAGCTCAGGCATTCCAGAAAAGGACGCTTTATTAAAATTTGAATCGTTTCTTACAAAATGTATATGATCTTATTATATGAATCTGGTATGACAAGCACAGATCACAACTTTCAATTACCGAAGGTAAGAGAAAATTGTGTGCTGGGCAACCATCCCACCAGATTTTTTTATTACATAATTTCTAGAGGATCACGAGTGGTTGGATGAGAGGCACCAAAAATGACCAGGCACCGACAACTTAGCCAGGAACGGCCCTGTATATCATATTCAGAGTTGGGTTAATTACACGATTTTGCAGTTATAATATATAAAAGGTAGATTGGCTTTTTAAATTTTTTTTTTTTTTTTTTAAATAAAAAAACACACTTTTTTTTCTCATTCACACACACATACACACAGTATTTTCGTCAACTTAGGCCATATAAGAGTTTATACGATAACCGTTATTATGAATATATATATATATATAAAAATATATATTGGGGTCCAGGCATTCTTATTTAAGCCATTTCGTATTCAAGTCTTTTTAAATGTCAATATACATCTTATAATCCATTGTTACTTCAAAAAAATGTAATTTTCTGACTCCTCCAGCACTCAAACAGTCCCGAGCCGCTGCCTTCTTTCTCAGTGTGTGTCAAAATTATTTGAATTTAGTTTACAATTGTTTTTTCGCCACACTAGACATCTCCCATTTGAACCATAAATATTAAATTTACTCTCATCCGAGAATGTTTATTCCAAAAGCCATTATCTTTATTGATGTATTTTTTGGCGAACTGGATTCCTTTTTCTCCAATAGTCTTATTAACAAAAATCTTCCTCACTACTCGACCCTGATAGCCTTTCTTGCGGAATATTTTGATAAAACGCACGATAATCTTTCATCGGTATTTGAAAGGACCTGTGGTCGATCACTTCTGCGTGCATTTTTTCGGTTCCCCGTGTACAAAATCGATGAATAATAGATTAATTCGTTGAAAGGATTCGACCAACAATCGTTGAAATTTCGATGTGACTTTTACATTGATTATGATTCAGCCTATTAATAATGTTTCTTCTTTCCTGTGAGGTTTCACTTCTTTTACAACCCATTTTCGTCAAATAGAATCAAAAATTGAATTTGCAATCAAATTATCTAAAAGATTGGAAACAAATCTAAAAGTCGTAAACAAGCAGACGGTCATTGTTCCCCTCCTAAGATCAGATTTCGTCATTTATAACATAGTGTACGAATAATTTTTGTCTTTCGGAAATCGCTCTTTTTTTGTTATTTTATTTTTTTGGATCATCAAATATTATAATCTACCAGAAAATCTCTATTTTTACTTTCTCTTACCTCTATATATATGTTAATATATAGGGCTATAGAGAGAGAAGGTATTGGATTATGTCAAAAATTCGATGTCGAGATTTTGATGGATCTTCACGTTTTGTTACGAAAACCACATTTTTGGATTCAGGGGACCTCAAAACGTATATCCGTCAAAATCTCGATACCAACTTTTTTTTATTCAGTTTTTCTCAATTTCCCAAAAGTTTCTTAACTGTGACATATAGGGTTTCTCAAATAACTGATTCAATTTTCTTTCGATTTGTTTTCTAATTTTTCTGGACGAAATTTCCCGGGAGAATGGATAAACAGAGTTTGTAATGATGAAAAATCAATAAAAAGAAAAGGGAAATTATTACTCTGATGATGCAACATAGAAAAATTTTTTTAAATCATCTTTATAAACAAATAAAACATAATAATTGAAATCATTTTTTATTTTTGTTCTATTTCATCGAATATCCAAAAACTTTGAGTTTGATAATCAACAGGTGAATGTTCATTTAAGCCAACGACCTATTTCTCTAAATTTAATGGGGTATTTTTTGATAATACTATTTATTTTGCTTATTTTTTTACAATATTATATATTTACATATCAAAGTAATGTCTCATGATGAGCGAGAGAAGAAGAGAAGAGTGCTTGAGTTCGCCCCTTCCCCGCCTTCCCCCTCCGATTGCGATGAGTACAAATAGACACCCGGCAATAGTCGGCTCAACTTTCTCTCGCTGGAGGCGAACACAATCATTTGCTAATAGTGTAGATCTATTCTGTCATTCACAAAGTTGCAGTCCTTCCGTGAAGACGACAAGAAAGTGAATAGCAAAAGTGTTAATCATCCTTTTTTTTTTTGTTTGTACTATATGAACTAAAACAATGGCTGATTTTAAGGAATTCTCTCAAGAGATCAATGTGGACTTTGATGATTTATTTCGTGGCGAGAGTAATGAAGAATATTTAGAGAAGGTGGCCCCTGCGCCGTTTACAATGTCCCGTACAAAAATTGACTTTAATACCGAAAAAATTTTCGAGGCTTCCCAAAATGAACTCCCAAATGCAACAATCGTCTGTCAGCACGACTTTGTGCCGTCTATGCAGGAGTATTACCAAGGTAAATTAATTTTAATTATAAATTAAAAATTTAAATTTGTAAATAGTTAAATAAAATTCCTTTGTGATCAACTATTCTAAATCGGGTCAAAAGCACCGGTGTACTTTCTAATTGTCTAAATTAAATAAGATAGATTATTGAGAAAGGTTATAAATAATTTAAAGAATTTTTTTCTTAAGTATTGATATTGAAATGTGCCCTCTGGCTTGGTGCAGTGCTAGCGTGCTGGACTTCTATACCAAGGGTCGCGGGTTCGGATCCCAGGCAGTCCGATGATTTTATTTAAGTCATTTGGATACCAAATGGCCTGGACCCCAAATATATATTTATATTATTAAATAGGAGTTATCGTTAAAGTCTGATATGGCCGAAAAGACTGTGTGGATGTGAGTGTGTATGGGAAAGTGTGAGATATTGAAATGTAATTGTTGTGGCATTATTTTTAATTGTGATTTAATAAATCAGTGAATGATAGCTAAGAGAATTTCATAAATTTCGCATGCTGGCTATTTGTACGCATTCAGTCCTATGCGAAAAATTAATTTAAATTGAATTGGCTTCTAATCAATTTGAATAAATATGGACTGGGTCTAAATGGCCATAGATGCAACCGGAGAATAAAAGCCACCTTTTGCTGGATTCCTTTCACATCATCTTTAATTAGTAGATATTTCGACCGGCATCACGCCTGGACATCATTAATACCAAAAAATGATTTGGTGGAGGGCCCGTGTCGAACAATGTAAAACGTTTTACGTTCGCTCGCACTTGCGTCTGGCCCCTGCTTCTCTGAAATTTTAAAATAATTCTTACACATTGTTCGACACGGGCCCTCCACCAAATCATTTTTTGGTATTGATGATGACCAGGCGTGATGACGGTCGAAATATCTACAAATGATGTGAAAGGAATCCATCAAAGGGTGGCTTTTTATTCTCCGGTCCTTTCCTTTTATAAATAAATCTATTCCAAAGTATAGCGTGCTGGCCATTTGTACCCACGGTCGCGAGTTCGCATCCCGTCTCATCAACATTTGGCTACCAATCCAATTGTAATAAATAAAGACTGGATCTAAATGGCCTTCGATGCCGAAAAATATTTTAAATATATTCCAAAGTAGTGACTTTGACTGTATAAATGGATAATAAATATGGACAGGATCAGTCAATAAAAAGACTGTATGCTGTTTCTAATCTCGGAGACGTTTCGGTTCTTTTAATTTAAAGCCATCCTCAGATTATCCTTAGATTAGATAATATATAAAATTACACTAAGGACTGAAGATGGCTCTTAAATTAAAAGAACCGAAACGTCTCCGAGATTAGGACCAGCATACAAAGTCTTTTTATTGACAGCTCCTGCCCACGTTTATCCACTTTAAAAAGGGAGAGTCAGAGATCATAAATTTTATATTTAATTAATGTTCTAATTTCATAACTCAAAAGACAAAACATTCTAACATTCATTAGAACATAGTGTTTTCATTTAGGAATTTAAAAACAAAACTTATAATATTTATATTAAATTGTATGAGGGATAAAAATTGAGGAAGCGTACGAGGTGATTTTCTATAATAACAATTAATTTTAAAAATAATCAATCATTAAGAACAAATTATGATCCCTAATGTTGTGAGCGAATAAGCTTTTGAACAATTCAGAATCCAAGGATGACAGGTGCGGCGGCGCCCATAAAATTCAAGCCTTTATATGAATAAATTTCTAGGGTCAATAGTTTGCGAACCTCCTTTATTATATAATAGAATAGAATTGAAGGATAGTATTTTTCCTTAAAAATTTTTAATCATTTATCTAATATTTCTTTCGATAACCTATTACCTAATTTACACGTAAATAGTATAAAAAAAAAATCTATATTAAAAGTACATAAGTACGTATTCAAAATGATTCGAAGAAATTTATAATCGAATAAATAAAACAATATGATAATTAATAATTTTATCATAATTAATTCAGTAGTATATGACTAATAAGTATGATAAGAATTAAGCAGACGAACCCCTCAAATTTTTATCATAAATCTTTAAAATTGATTAAATGAAAAAAATATGATTATGTGAAAAAAATTTTATTTTAAAGATAATTTTTACTTTCTCTTACTTATATATGATATATACAGTATATAGTGAGAAAGTATTGGATTCATGTCAAAAATTCGGTGTCGAGATTTTGATGGATATACACGTTTTGAGTTCAAAGAAGTGGTTTTTGCAACATGGTCTGTCTGTCTGTTGTGACAGAATATCTCAAGAACGAAAAGAATTAGGAGATTGAAATTTTATATTTAAGTTAGGCACCCCCATGGGATGTGACCCGAAGCTTTTGAAAAAAATAGGCCAAAGAGTACTAGTACTTTACTGACGTACTTTTTTAGTTTTTTTCGATTTTCTCAAAATCCGCTCCAACGATTTTGATTAAAATTCAAAAATCAATTACTTTTTAGATGCTCTTTAAAATGTATATTCTCATTTTCCTCTTGAAATCTTTTGAAGTACACTTTACTCTTCTACTTCATAGGAAAGATAGGAGAAATGGCTAAACATATGTCGACACCAAAAAATCTGGTGTGCAAGCACAAAAAACAACTTTCGATTACCGAAGGTAAGAGAAAGTTGTGTGCTGTGCGCCAGTCACACCAGATTTTTTATTAGTATTTTTGTTTAGTATTAAATTAGTATTCCAAACTCTTTCTTTAGACGAAAATCAGGTAACCTTTTGTGTAAAATTTTGTAATAGAATGTTCTAATCTATGCAAATTATTCGAAGAGGGGAAAAAAAAAAATTTTAAGGCATAAGATGGGTTTTCCATTTTAACATTCTTAAAAACAAATAAATGAAAAATATTTTTGAAAAGTGTCTGAAATGTGTTTTGAATGTTAGCTTTATATTGATAAAATGGAATAGGCTAGTAAAAAATATTTCAGTAATTACTTTGAAATTATTATTAGGCCTATTATATTCCCATTATTATTATTACTTTCTCCTACCTATGTATTTATGTAATATATGAGAGAGAGAAAGTATTGAATTCATGTCAAAAATTTGATGTCGAGATTTTGTTCGATATGCACATTTTGAGGTCCTCTGAATCCAAAAAAATGGTTTTCGCAGCATGGTCTGACATCTGTTTGTGTGGACTGTGAACAAAATATCTCAAGAAGAAAAGAGCTACAGTACTGAGATTTTTTTATTTAGTAATTGTATTAAATAAAATAAAATAAACAAATTGGGCAGAAAAAAATGAAGATAAAAAAATGGAAAGTTTGACTGTTTTTTGGAAGACTTCCTTGCTCGAGAGCATCGACTCCCAGGACTATGACATAATAAAAAAGAAAGAAACAGAAAGATATAAGAGGCCACTTTCACTTGGTGAGCTAACTTGTTTGGTGAGCTAGCCAATATTTCGAACAAAGCAAACCAACATTCTTTCTCATCTTCAAGGAGATCAGATCTGATCTGTATCAATGAAAACGTAATTTGGATATTCTTCTTAGAAATGATCTGTATCAGAACGAAAAAGATTAATCTATTTGCTATTTTATCTAAGTATTGTATATATAAAAAAATGTAATAATATTTAATTTATATCCCCCTATAAATATTATTACAAATAAAACTCTTATAAAGATAATTCTTGAATACTTGGCTAAAAAAATTAAAGCGAACCTCTATATTCTACATTAAACCCTGAAACTAATTCAGATTATCCTTCAGCTAAATCAAATGGTGTACGATTTGTTTCGGCTAACATTTATCTATATAAATATTAAAATTTTTTACGGTATATGTGTGTCGCCTTCCAAAATAAAAAAAAATGCTTTATTAAGTCTTCAGCAGCATCTTAGGCCATATAGACTTTAATGATAAGGGGGGTTGGGGGGGGGTCTTGAATCGAATTGAAATCAGAGAGAAAAATCAAGGACCAGTTGGCAACTGTCCAGGGCTCCAGACAGAAAAAAATATATTAATGTTTAAAAAACTTAGGAGATAACAAAAAAAAAAAAAATTCAAATTAGAATCTTATTGCTAGCAGATAATCATCGGAAGCGGCCGCCTCCCCCCCCCCCCACTAATTTTGCCACCCCAGGCTTGCGCTTAGTACGAAATATGGCCCTGATAATCATAAGATAAAAATTAAATTTATATTAAATAATAATTTTATATAATATTATTAGAAAGAAAGTTGTTTGGAATCGGGGCTTTTATGTACTAGACA
>JAKCPI010004231.1:0-26276 GCA_023213315.1 Euborellia annulipes
AATGGTAGAACCATTTCCTGGCTTCCCATTCTCTAATTATAAATTATAATATTAATGTTTAACACAAAAGCATTGAGTGATTGATGCCAGTCTCTGGACCCATCAATTTATTTAATTATATTTATAAATATTTAATTATTTTTTTAATGAACAATTTTGTCAATTTTCTAATTTCAATTTATAATTTTATATTTATTAATCGCAACAAACAGATTTATTTCAAAATATTAAATTCAAATGTATTATTTAAATTAATTAATTTTTTATATACGCGAATCCGTGGTGTAAACAAAGAGGCCCCCTACAAGCCTATGCAAGCCCCCGGGGCGCTCTCTTAAAGCAATCATCGCCCGGACGCCAAACCGTGCACATCGCAGGTACCTCTTCTCTGGGTACATCGCAAAGTTTTATTATGAGGCTCAGCCTCCCCCCTCAGCAACCATCCAGTAGTGTTGCACTTCACCAATGATCTCCCTGGACCATTATCCAGTTGGAGATGCTCCAATTATCAAATACGGCGTCTTCTTCCAAACGGGCTAACCATGGCCGCGGGCCCTCGAACGAGACCTTCCGGGCCCAGCAGTGTTCCAGTCTGGACCGAAAGGATGCTGCCTCAACATCAGATGAGTCTACAACGTTTTTTTCCCTCCCAAATTAATCCACTAAACTAAATTCGCATATAATAAACTATAAACTCGCAAATTATTTTATTTCAAATATAATCTGGCAAATAATCATTTTCTTTATAAATTACTCTCAATGCTTTTGGTGGTCTCATAGAAGCGAAACTGCAGATACTCTGTACACCCCAATACCGGCGTTGAAGCGAAGCCAACGACCGTGAATTAAATAAATGTTTATCAAATATTGAATTAAATACATTTTTTTTTATCACTCAATTGTTGATTTTTTTATTGATGTTTCCTGGAGAAGCCAGTTTTCTCGTTACATGGTGGAGGTGCTGTGGGATGAGTTAATTAATTGTTAATTAATTAATTAATCAGGAAACATCAATTATTAATTAACGCTACCTCTTCAAGGGCTCAGCCCGAGACACCAAAAGCATTATTAGTAATATTATTCTAGAATTCACAAACCGATCAAATTTACACACTTATTATTTAATTTCTAAATTCTTAATTTTAAAATTTGAATAAAATTAATTTTTTTTAAATGAATGACTCTGCCTTTTAGTCACACTATTATTAAATTTCAGTTAATTATTTTAAAACAATTTTAATTTTCATTAAAATAATTTTTTTAATTTTTATTAAAATAATTTTTTAATCATTTCTCTCACAATGGACGAATTTCCTTTTAGTGAAGAATATTTTGATTCGGTACCACCTCCCTCAGAGGCTAATCAGTCTGATGAGCCGTTTTGGGCCACGACTCCTGAACTAAAACAATTTTGGCAGGAATATCAGCAGTCCTCGTCTTCCCCTGATAATAAAATACCCCTCACCGAGCAATCGAGTTCAAGCTCTCGAGAACCTTACAGCCCCCGTAGTAACCCCTTCAGTCCCTTCTATTCTTTCGGCAATGAATCCGACGATGAATCTGATTTCTTTGACGAGGATGACTATAACGCTCACATGTCCTCGGTATCCCCTCATTCACCCACATATTGTACTGAAACATGTTTAATTTGGCATGAAGCTTTCGAACAAATCCCTAAATTTTCGCATGCGCTCGATTTTGGATCTCTCCATCCAATCGATTATATAAATTTATTAAAAGATGCCATTTTGCAACTTAGAATGCCCGATCATTATTCTTATCTCATTGTTTTTGATTGTTTTATCAATGACGCTCAGTCATGGGCAAATAAATGGGCCTCTGAAAATGAGCATCTTGAATACCCTCTCGATAAATTCTTTGATGCATTTCTAGAGCGATTTTGGAATGTCTCGATACAACAATGGCTATTTACAAGGTTAAAATCTCCAAATTTTTCCATTCAACCGGGCCCAATTGCTCCTCAATTTGTCCAAAGATACCGCTGGGCTAAACATTCCTCTCTTGAATTTCATGAAAATGAACTCCTTGAATGTCTCATTAAACACCTCCCTGTTAACCTTCATAACAATTTGCTTTCTCTCCTTCCTGCTGGCTACATAAAAATTTGCAAATATCTCGAAGATTATGACTTGATTCATTTTCCCGACCACGATGAAGAAATTTATGCCTATGAATATTTTTTTGACGAATTTTATAGAATTCCACCGCGAATTAATCGCTTTTGTCCCTGTCCAAACGTTCACCCCTTCTTCGAACCTCCTTCAGTTTCAGTTAAATGCCCTAAAGTAAATAAAAAGCCTATAAAAAGTTCAGTGGCATCGATGCCAGTCGAAATGTCTTCGAAGTTATCAGTTGAGAGGCCTGATCAACCTCTTGACTCTGTTAAGTTGGCGAGTGAGTTGCCAGCCAAGGCATCCTCTGCATCTCAGCCGTTAAAATCGGCGAAAAAGCCACTTTTTGTTCTTAAATGGGCACCCCCACGTGAGAAAGCCACCCCAGCTCACAAACCCCAGACGCCGGCCCCTTCGGTAAATTCCAAGTCAAATGAGAGTAAAATTTTCCCACCAACACCTGAACCTTTAGTTTCAGTCCCAGTCAACGAGCCTGTTAAACCGCAAAACGCTTTCGAGTCTGTAGCCCCTATTTTCGAAACTTCTCCACTTCCTGTCAAAGCTCAAGAGATAGATGTCGAAATTTCACAACTTCCCCTCAATCAAATGCTCGATCAACCTTTTGAGAGAGTAGATCGACTAAATTGTCATTTTGAATTCCTTGTCCCCATTGAATCTGAAGTTAAAAAGCCAGTTCCCTCACAAACGCAAGAGCTAGAGACAGTCGAGCCTTCTGTAATTTTTCTCAATCAAACCCTTGAGATTTTGAATGATAGTATGACTCATTGTTGTGAATCCCTAGATAAACCGGTGGACCAATTTGAGGAAATAAACGTCCCGCCTACAGGCCAGTGCCGTCCCATCAATGAGAGCCCTCAGCCCATAGAAAAAGAGTCAGCCTCTGCTGTGCCCCCAGCAATGGAACCTCCTGTCTGTCAGTCGCCAAAGAGACCCCTTAGGCCACCCGCATTTCCACAAGCTTGCTCTATTTGCAAAATAGGCACCATCAAATCAATCCTATCCGCCTACTCTCTTAAAGACATTGCCCCTGCACAGCCAGAAACGCCACCCGCTACCCCTTTCATTCAAACAGATTTTTATATCACGAACTCATTTATGTCATCTGAGGCGCGTGAAAGTGTCCCCCTTGTAGATATTCAGTCGAAGTGGCTTCCCCGATTACACACTGAGAAAATACCTATTTTTGATAAAATTTCATTCTTGGTGAAAATTACTCAATTTTGCGATGATGCAAAAGCCAACTCGGCTCCTTTGGGCTCTGAAAAATTATTTCTCGCCAGCCTTTATCTATTAAAAATAGTCCCTTATGTTGTAAGAACACATCCTTCTTTCATTGCGCTAAATCGCCTATTTTATAAACATAAAGTTCGTTTTAAAGAATCCCACCCTGAGGAGCATATACTTGAAACCGCCCTCTGATTTGACTTTTAACCCTGACCTTGACCTCCATTGAAATTACTATTTAAATTTATTTTCTTTAAGATAAATTTACTTTTAAGCATTAATCTTTTAATTTAAAAAAAAAACTATTTACATATAAATATCAAAATGATATTTTATTCAATTCCTTATTAATAAAGCAATCTCCTCACTTGAGTTGCTATTTTTAATTTCATGAATTAAAATTTAGTGTGATCTGTCATAGTCAGTTCATTGTTTGCTACAAAATACAATAAGTTAAATTACAATGTGTGTATGTTGGTGAGGTCTAGAATTCACTAAAAAAAAAAAAAAATATTTTTTTAAGTAATAAATAAAATATGTAATGATTTATCTAATGAATAAAAAAAATAAATAAATATGTAAAAAATAAATATTTATATATGCCAGAAAGACGAATATTTTCTAAAGAGAATAAACTCTCAATATGCGAAAAAAAATGCCCACTTTCCCCAGTGACCAGTGCTAGTGAAAGTGCAAATCTTAATTTTCGCCTAAGAGGCAAAGCTTATTTAAATCGTGTTGTTCGTATTATAAAATTTATATATAATGAATATCCCCAAAGAGGGAATAATTTGTAGAAATGATCAATGATTATTTTTTGTGAATGTTAATATTAGGCTACAAGCCTCATGGTGCATGCTTGCACATTTTTCTTGAGAAAAGTTAAGCTGTTTGTGTTGATGAACCCTAGGAAACCGAATACCCAAAAAATTAAAAATAATAAAAAATTAAAATAATGAATATTAATGTTAAACTAGGATCGCAATATATCCAAAGTGGTGGTATAATTTTGAAAAGTGATTAGTCTTTTGAAGCTTTCTTTGAATCGAAATAATTGGTGTAACTATTTATATCGGGAGAGGGATGAATTTATTGGATTGCTGTGATCATCCAAATTATCGTTGTGAAGTCCACGAGCCCCCACTATTCGAAGGTGACAGATTCCCATTCGGAAATAATAAACTCAGGCCAAAGTGCCAATTCTTAATTAATTAATATGAGCTAAGCTCGCGGGTCAATGAACCCAAACTGGTGACTGTGAATCGGGAAAGTACCTCCAGAGTAGGACTTTACCCAAAAATGGTTCCAGCACCCCCTATGATTTTATATTTTCGCATCTGTGTCAGGCCACTGAGATGGACCTTGTATACAATGCACATTTTCTTCGTGGTTTTTAGGTGGGAATGAGGAATCTGCCCTCAATTGTGGGATCGCAAACGGGATCCGCGTAGAATGTAAATGGGACCGGCATTTCGGTGATTTATTCTTTTTTTGATGTGATTGGTGAAACCAATCTGTTTTGTGAAGTTGCAGGTGGAGAAAGAATGGGCGCTTGGCTAATTGTACCTGCCCCCACCCCTCATTTTTTTATTTGGTGACCACTTAAATAAAAGGGTCAACCTCCTCTGTTTTATCAATGACAAACAGCATGAGTTTTGTCAATAAATTATTGTTTTCAAACACGATCTTCCCGAAGAGGAGTCGTGAAAAAAATTTTGTATCGAAAAAAATTGTTGTTCTGCGAACAAAACAATTTTTTTACTCCCGGGGCCGTAGGATGTAATGGTAGAACCATTTCCTGGCTTCCCATTCTCTAATTATAAATTATAATATTAATGTTTAACACAAAAGCATTGAGTGATTGATGCCAGTCTCTGGACCCATCAATTTATTTAATTATATTTATAAATATTTAATTATTTTTTTAATGAACAATTTTGTCAATTTTCTAATTTCAATTTATAATTTTATATTTATTAATCGCAACAAACAGATTTATTTCAAAATATTAAATTTAAATGTATTATTTAAATTAATTAATTTTTTATATACGCGAATCCGTGGTGTAAACAAAGAGGCCCCCTACAAGCCTATGCAAGCCCCCGGGGCGCTCTCTTAAAGCAATCATCGCCCGGACGCCAAACCGTGCACATCGCAGGTACCTCTTCTCTGGGTACATCGCAAAGTTTTATTATGAGGCTCAGCCTCCCCCCTCAGCAACCATCCAGTAGTGTTGCACTTCACCAATGATCTCCCTGGACCATTATCCAGTTGGAGATGCTCCAATTATCAAATATGGCGTCTTCTTCCAAACGGGCTAACCATGGCCGCGGGCCCTCGAACGAGACCTTCCGGGCCCAGCAGTGTTCCAGTCTGGACCGAAAGGATGCTGCCTCAACATCAGATGAGTCTACAACGTTTTTTTCCCTCCCAAATTAATCCACTAAACTAAATTCGCATATAATAAACTATAAACTCGAATTATTTTATTTCAAATATAATCTGGCAAATAATCATTTTCTTTATAAATTACTCTCAATGCTTTTGGTGGTCTCATAGAAGCGAAACTGCAGATACTCTGTACACCCCAATACCGGCGTTGAAGCGAAGCCAACGACCGTGAATTAAATAAATGTTTATCAAATATTGAATTAAATACATTTTTTTTATCACTCAATTTTGATTTTTTTATTGATGTTTCCTGGAGAAGCCAGTTTTCTCGTTACAGTAGTTCATTCAATTCCGGCTGTCTGAGAAGCCAACATGGCCGACCAGCTGTTTGATCGGTTCCTTAATAAAGACATTTTTGGCAATATAAGGCTTTATTTAAGTAATAATAATACAAATAAATAATAATATTGAGATAACTTGTATTTTTTGTTAAACATTACAGGAAATATACAGTATGTTAAGTCAAAACAAATAGATTCCAAATTTTTTTAAATTAATAAAATATTATTTTTAAATAGTCAATTAAGAAATATTTTTACTTAAAATTTAGTAAATATATTTCTTGATATAACGATAATTAGTTTTATTAAGTTTATTTAGAAATAAATTGCTGGGAAGGAATATAGTAACATTCAAGTAAAAAGCATTTGAAAATTCACTTTTTTAATTAGTGAATTTTTCATATTAATAATTTCTACTAATTGAAAAAGTGAATAATCACTTATTGCTGGTCGTATACTTTGGACATCTTAAAATAGTAGCTATTGACTATTAATTAGTGGGTTTCCACTAATTCAGTTTTAGAGAGAAGAGTGTGCAGCCGGGAGTTGAACCACGGATCCACCAATTTATATGTGTGCCCTTATCACTAGACCACAGCACGGCATTCTGGTATATGATTTCAGTCAGAAAGGTCCATTTCTCCTGATAACCAAAATTGCTTTCTGAGTGAATTCATATACCCCGAAAGCCATGCTGTGGTCTAAAAGGATAAGGGCACACAGAGTATAAATTGGTGGATCCGTGGTTCAACACCAGGCTGCGTGACCTCAACTTTTTTTTCGGTATATGAATTAATAAATATTTAATCTATATATATATATATATATATAATTCGCTAATGTCTGTTTGTCCGTCTGCATGTTCGTCTGTCTGTCACGCTCTATTTAGGCAACATCCCGTTGGAATTTTGAAATGAAATTTTATATGCATAAAAAGGACCTTCTCGGGAAGGCGAGGGTCCACCGCAGGCGGGCCCGAGCCAGATTAGGGGGTCCAGGGGGTGAAGCCCCGGCTAGGCGCGACTAGTTATATAAATTTTTACTTCCGCCGCTTACATACGCGATACATATATAATATCTTAAATATTGTATATGTAATTTCTTATTTATTAATGAGATTTAATTATTAAAAATTTTTACATTAACAAAGTTAATTTGTTGGTAAAGTGAAAAAAAAAAAAAAAATTAATAGTTTAGTAAAAAATTTTCATACATTATACAGTATATTTTTTATTTATTATATACATTTTTTTAATAGGCTTAAATTACTACTTGTTGTTTTAATGTTCGTTTACATTAAATTTTTTTTTTTTTTTTTTTTATGTTAAATAAAATTATAAACTTAAGCTTTTATTTTTCTTTAAGGACTTTATTTAATGAGAGTTGGCCAAACAAAATAGAAAGAAAAAGGTCTTTGTCGGGGATTAAAGGCGGTCCAATGGCAGGAGGCTGAGAAGCGACACGTGTGTCTCCCTCCCTCCCTCTCTGGTCGTCTAGGCCAATCGATACAAACCAAAGAACAATGTGGGGCAAACTTAAAATACATAAATCGATAGACGCACATAGGGGTATTTGACGTAAAAACCCGATCAAAATGAAAAACTCAAAGTTTACCTAATGCTACCCAAAATGGATGTTTCTTCATCTACTATAACCGGCTTATTGGAATCCAGCCCCTCCACGACCCTTCTGGTTCGGCTATCCACGAGTCACAATGTCAGTCGGAAGTCAGTCATTGTTTTAACTGCTTGCCTTGGTTTTAGGCGCTCTCATTTTTCGTTCTCAGTTTTTTGTGCAAAATGTCTTCATGTGGCGGTCAACAGAAAAACGACTTGAATGTGGAAATTGAAGGTAAGCTCTCTATATTACAGTAGTATTTGATTAAGTTTTAACGTAATTCTCACTGTTTTTTATAAATATCAAAAGTCGTTTTTTGAACATTTTTTTAAAAGAAAATTTCAGACAAATAGTAATTGCGTTTTTGTTTATGTGTCGCGTTCTTGTCACCTCAAACTTTTTATCTGGGCGCAAAGTTTTGAAATAGATCCTGATTTGGCTG
This sequence comes from Euborellia annulipes, assembly GCA_023213315.1. Taxonomy (NCBI): domain Eukaryota; kingdom Metazoa; phylum Arthropoda; class Insecta; order Dermaptera; family Anisolabididae; genus Euborellia; species Euborellia annulipes. Next base: position 8,169 of record JAKCPI010004231.1, read on the forward strand.
TAGAAACAAGAAAAACATTTCACCCCGACTCCCCCATATTTTTTTATTAGCATCTTTGATGTGAACGAGGGACTCTTCTTTGGGAGTGACATGAAGTTAGTTAAATCGAGTCTTCGTCCATAAATTCTTAGTTTTCTTTTTTTTTAGTCCTTTGGGAAGACTTTCAAAAAATTACCAGAACTGGAGTTCTATGGTAATTTTTTAAGACTTCCCAAAGGAATATAAAATAAAAGAATACTAATGAATTTGATGGAAGAAAGACTAATTCAACTAACTTAATGTCCTCCCGAATTACGGGGTCCCTCGTTCACTTTAAAGTACTATAAGAAAATATGGGGTGAGTGGGGGTAGAAATATTTTTCTTGTTTCTACATCTTATAAGGACTAAACTAAGGCTTATATAAAAAAGTTTGAGGCGACAAGCCCTGCGACACATAAACAAAACACTAATTTGTCTGAAATTTCTTTAAAAAACGTTCAAAAGCGACTTTTGATATTTATAAAAACAGTGATAATTACGTTTAAACTGAATCAAATATACTGTAATATAGAGAGCTTACCCTTCAATTTCCACATTCAAGTCGTTTTTTTTCTGTTGACCGCTTCGCATGTAGTACATTTTGCACAAATTTTTTTTTGATTAACGAAAATGAGAGCGCCTAAAACCAAGGCAAGCAGTTAACACAATGACTGAGTTCCGATTGATATTTGACCAGATAGGCCGAACCAGAAGGGCGGAGGGTGTAAAGGGAGAATAACCCCCCTCCACGAGATTTGAAAAAAAAAATACTTTTTTTTTCGAAAAAAAATTTTATTTTTAATGTAAAATTTTATTTGTACGCGTATTTATATTCTTATATAAGAAAATAATAAATAATTGGCCAGAATGCGCCTTTAAATTTTCCGAAATTAAGAAAAAAATTGTGTTGTGCGACCAGTCACACCAGGTTGCCCCCCCCTCCCGAGAAACACCTCTGGATCCGTCCTTGATTCCAATAAGCCGGCTATAGTATATGAAGAAGCATCCATTTTGGGTACATTAGGTAAACTTTGAGTTTTTCTATTTTGATCGGGTTTTTACTTCAACTACTCCTATGTGAGTCGGAAAACGCATTATTTTGTTTTCTATTATTTAATGATGTCTTGACAAAAAGCCCTTTTGGTAGTTTGCATCCCGTATTGAACGATAAAATCAATTTTCATAGAGATTATTGGGACATCGAGTTATAATTTGTTTAATGACTTATTAAAAAAATTATCGTAATTAATTTTTTTTTGTTATCAAGCAAATACAAAAAAAACAATCTGTCCCAATCTCTTTAATTTGTTTTAAATTTAAAAATGAATTTATTGTTATTATTAATCATAAATAATTAAGAAATTTTAAAATAAGCTTAGATGATTGATTTAAAATTCAACTGTCAAATTAGTTCAGCATTCTTGCAATAGATGGCAGGCTAGTCTAACAGCCGATACTCCTATCAGCCTATATCTGGCCTATATTTATATATTTTTATGCTTTTATAAAAGATACATAATATATAATAACATTTATAAAGTATTTATTGTTAGAAGATCAACGAAACTTCAACCAAATGCATTAAATATTATTAGCTACCATTCTGACATCTCTTGGCAAATTTTTGAATTACTTGATTTTTTGGGCATACTTTTTATGACACACTACGCCCTCTTATCGGGAAAAACTTGCGTAACACCTTCGCTCCCATTCCGCCTTAAATTATATTTTTATCTCCATTTATTTTAGTATATAGACTGTAGAATAAGAATATTTATTCAAAATATCCCTTTTGTTTGCTTATTTAATAGAATTCTTTTTTTATTATTTTATCGATTCCTTAAAAATTTCTCTTTTTGAATGCAACTAAAAATAAAGAAAAGAGGAACTTTTTTTCTTTAAGCTCTCTCAAACTGGGTCGTCGGTTTGGTAAACGGATTGAAAGAAGAAAATGGAGCCCAATAAAGGACGCTAAGTAAACTTAATGGGAAATAGTCGTGCTCAGAGGTCCAAAAAAAAAAATGAACCAATCAATAACCGTGTTTGCTATGTTTTATTCAGATGGCGATCATCATAACGCCGTACCAATGATAAAGTGGATTTTATTCTTCTTGATCCTCATGCAATCTGTAAATTTATTTATTTTTTTTTTTATTAAGACAGAAGGGAAATCACAAGTTCTTTTTTTATAATATTAAGTTTGGACTTTAATCTTCTCATACTGCCGCTTTCATATGTTAGTATTTTGATCTTGCGTCGTCTAAGAAATGAGAATTCTCTACTTTCTCAACTATACAACTCTATTAAATATAAGGCCAATATACGAGGGCAGGTCAATAAGTCCGTGACTTTTTGAGCGAAACACCGGTTTTTGGATAAAAAATTATATTATTTTTTTCAACGTAGTCTCCTTTGAGCTCTATACACTTTGTCCAACGTTTCTTCATTTTTTTATCCCTTCCAAAAAATAGGATTTGTCGAGGGCATCAAAATCATCTTTGGAGTCAAATCTCTTTCCGCCGAGCCATTTTTTTCAGGTTTGGAAACAATAAATAGTCACTCGGGGCTAAATCCGGAGAATAGGGCGGATGAGGGAGCAATTCGCATTCCAATTCATGGATTTTTGCCATGGAGCACACGAAATTCACTTTCTTCCATTTTCTTCTCAAATCATGAGGTAGTCTGCTATTAATGGAGGTCAAACAAAAACTAAAAGACCCAGCTGGTTCAAATTTCGACAGGAGTCAGCGGATAGTTGCCCGCTGACAGGAGCAGTGTTGCCATTTCAGTTAAGAGGCGGGAAATTCAAAAATTCACGGACTTATTGACCTGCTTACTTAAAAGTATTAATGCTATCAGGGACGCTATTTGCAGGCCCCACATGATTTTGAAAAAGATAATAAAATAAAAAAGTATTTAATTTTAAACTGGTAACCGTTGGCTCTAGTTGAAACATTATGATTTAATCAAAGAATTAAATTCAAGTAAGAAAACACAAGGTTTTTTTTGTTTTAATAATTTATTTATTAATATAAACATTTGCTACTAATTTCGACCCAAGATGTGTCCTCCTCAGAAGTGAATTGCATACTTAAGGATGACACATCTTGTGTCGAAATTAGTAGCAAGTGTATATTTTAATAAATAAATTATCGCGGGGCCTTTTTTTTTGTGGGGGGGGGAGGTAGGGGGGGGGGGGGGGGGGGGGGGGGCGGGGGGGGGTTCAAACATAAAACCTTGTGTTTTCTTACTTGAATTTTAATTCTCTCAAAAAAAAGCAATATATAGAGTTAAAATAAAGAGCAAATATTTTAAAATTAATATTTATATTTTGTTTCAAGATTTTAGTGGGCATAGCGTTTATTTAATGAATTTTGTTGAATATCCTTTCATTAAATTTCATTAAAATATATCCAAAGTTTTTTTTTTTTTTTTATGAAACCCCTTTTCGGCTACTGAGGTCATTTAGGGTATGACCTTTACTATAAACATTTTTTAATTACATATACCGATGGCTACTGAGGAGGGGGGTGTTCCACACGCTGATTGCTCGGGGTCACCAATCCCGAGCTTTCGAATTGCTTAACTGCAACGATGTGGTGACTGTTGGTCTTGCCCGTTGCTAGGCCAAACTATTTCTATGGTGCGACTAGTCACACCAGATTATTTAATAAGAATCAAATTTAGCACCATAGGCCATCTTAACTCATTAGGAAATCATCTTAAAAAGATTAATCATAGATTATTTCTATTTAAATCTATTTTCCACGTCACTTTTCTTCTCTTTCTTTTTAAAATAATGATTTATGTCTTAGAATAAAAAAACAAAAAAACAATTCAGTCACGGAAGGCTATCAACCACACTTGTTGCTCTAAAAGATTTAATTCAATGATTATAATAAATTTGCTTATTCCATAAAATTTAATATAAAAAATAAAAATAAGGAATTAAATAAAAGAAAAAAATATCTAAAGAGATAAAAATAATATGTGTAGTGATTGAAGACTATTATATATTTATTTGGCAGGGATTCACAAAAGATTTTTTGGCCATTCTTGATAAATAAAAACGAGAGATTTTTTTCTAGAACCATCGATGAGATGCTCAGAATTAGAGGTGTGTTTATCTAAAATATGGTGATTTTATATTTAATAAGAATTAGATTTGTTCCCTTTTGTTAGGGTAAAATGATTAGAAGTTAGAGGGGGGTTGCTTTACTTAAGCCGTTCAATAAAATATGCAAAGGGCTAGGAAAGTAGTTTCGTAAACTGGAACTACCGCATACATTCCTTTGGGACTCCTCGGGCATAATATATACAATGAATGAAATGAATTAAAAACAGAATATAATATTATACCCGCTCTAGGGTCAGAGGAATTGAAAATTTTAAAAATATATTTTACTTTCTGACTGATTCTTGTTAGATCAAGGACATGGGGCCATTTGGATACCAAATGGCTTAAAAAAATAATGTCTCGACCCCAAGATATATATTTTCATAATAACGGTTATCGTTTAAAGTCTTGAATGGCCTAAGTTGCCGAAAAGACTGGTTGTGTGTGAATGTCAGTGTGGATGGAAAAAAGTGTGAGTGTTTTTTTATAAAAAAAGATCTGGTGTGACTGTCGCACAGCACACAACTTTCTCTTGCCTTCAGTAATCGAGTTTTTTTTTTTCTTTCAAAAAAACATTCACACTTTTTTCTCATTCCACTCACACTCACACTCACATTCACACAGTCTTTTCGGCAACTTAGGCCATATAAGACTTTAGACGATAACCGTTGTAATTAATATATACTATTGTGGGTTCAGGCATTTGCTATTTAAGCCATCTGGTATCCAAATGGCTTAAATAAAATCATCGGACTGCCTGGGTCCGAACCCGCGACGTTTGGTATAGGAGGTAGGCACGCTACCTACTACGCCAAACCTCGGGGGCATGTAAGATTTTACAAATATGGAAAAATATTTATATTTTTGTTACCATGGCAACCATTTCTCCTATCCTTCCTATGAAGTACAGTGAGCCCCACAATTAAGTCTCCACCTGATAGTTTTGGCCTTAAGTATATGGTATAATATATGGTAAATGGCGAAATAATTTTCAATTTGAAAAGGTAAAATAAAATCATCTGTACCAGATTTTACGTTTTCCCTTTTCGATCATTAAAATTATTTCACTATACACCATATACTTAAGGCTAAAGCTATCAGGTGGGGACTTAATTGTGGCGCTCACTGTACAAAATTAGAATATATCAATACATTTTAAAGAGAATCTAAAAAATAATTGATTTTTGAATTCTAATCAAAATCGTTAGAGAGAATTTCAAGAAAATCGGAAAAAACTGAAAAAGTACATGAGGAAAGTACTAGTACTCTTTGGCCGATTTTGTTCAAAAGCTTCGTGTCAAGTCCCATGGGGTACCTAATCCACGCTCATAATAATTTTATCCATTTAAACATTATATCAAAGATCTGTCTGATTATAATGCATATATTTCAAAACTACTATACGGTATTTTTTTAACAGGTAGATAATTTTTCGGAATTATTTGAGGCTATCCTCTAATTAGAGGTTGGAAACCCCTTTTCAAGAAGAATTTTTCCATTTTTTTCATATTTGTTTAAGGTCTTTTTCGGCATCTGAGGCCATTTAAACCCTATCTCTATTTATTTCATTTGTTTGATATTCAATTCATATTTTCTAATTTGAAAACATGGGTTTTTATCTCACACCAAGATTAAGGAAAGGTGAGGGTCTGCTTAGGCGGGTCCGAGCCAGATAGATGGGGTGAAGTCCGCCGGAGGCGGGGCTGCACGGCTAGTCACATATATAATAAAAATATCATGTCAAAATTAGTATTTTTGCTCTATAAAAAACTTTTTTAGAGGATAAAATTAATTATTTTTAGAAAATTTATAGAAGAAAAAAAGTAATTTTGTTCTCTTATCAAAGACATAACTCAGAAGGAGTCCTTTATATTCTTTGGCCACTTAATTTGGCACATGACTTGAAATAAATTCCAAGCCCTTTTGTCAGTTACTGTTTGTTTCTCTATATTGTTACTTCAACCCAGAAGCTTTCATTTCCGGCTCGGTATTATCACCTAAGGGCGGTCATTGGGTATGGACCACAGCATCCCCTTTGATTTATGACATTTCGGCCAACTCCTTTGACTTTTTTACTCCTCTTTCTTTCTTTTTTTTCCACCCTCAGGGAAATAAAAAAATTCCACTTCAATATCTTATAACTACCCCTCTCCCTTTCTTGAATGTGTCGATTGATTTTTTTGTGTGACCCCGCAAAATTACATTTCATATAAGCCCAATTTTTACTTTTCTTTTTTTTTTAATTAAATTAATTCAGGTAAAATTATATTGTATTTATTGATTATTTTAACGGAGCTTTTTCAATTTCGGAGCTTATATTAAATCCAATAAATTAATCAAAAGTTGAAGGAAATTATTGCTAATATAAAGTTTTAATTAATTTTAGTATTGTTATTATGATACAAACATCCAATAATCTGCTCCTCCAGAGTGCAGCAGTTCCTTAATACAAAAAAAAATCTGAAAAAAATTTAAAAATCCAAAAATATCTATATATGGACCCTGTTATGCATTAGTGTGTCAAGCGCCAAAAAAAATTAAAAATTGACTTAAGCACGTAATATTGTTTCAAATGCCATAATTAATAGTATTTTTTTATGAAATATGTCCTAAAAAAAATTCATATTTAATGTAAAAGCTATCCCACGGGGCTTGGAGTAGTTGGTAGCGTGTCTACCTTCTATACCGAACGTCGCGGGTTCGGACCCCTGGCAGACCGATAATTTTATTTAAGGCATTTGGATACCAAATGACTTAAATAAAAATGCCTGGTCCCCAATATGTATAATAATCATTAACGGATATCGTCTAAAGTCTTAAATGGCCTAAGTCGCCGAAAAGACTGTGTGAATGAGAAAAAAGTGTGAATGGTTTTTTCAAAAAAAAAAAAAAAAATGTAAAAGCTTAAAATTATTTTTACAATATTTCAATGAAGGATTTTCATTTTGCAAAAATGATTTATGTACATAACACGTTGTTTCGTAGTACTTAATTTGATATTATTTCTGATAATGAAGATGAGGATCAGTGCGATTTCGAAAAGACAATAAAATTAATGCCCCGGGCTTGGCGTAGTACCGCGCCTACTTTGTATACCAAGGGTCGGGGGTTCAGATCCCAGGCAGTCCGATGATTTTATTTAAGCCATTTGGATACTAAACAATTTACTTCACAATTGACAAAAAAAAAATGATATATAATCTAATCAAAACAATTTAAACTTAATGTTAATTTTCTCAAATCTTGGTACCTGGCGCTTGACACACTAAGGCGTAACAGGGTCCATATATAAAGAGAGAACTCACTGAGTGACTTACAATCAACGCCCATGGGTAATTTTGGGGTTGGTTTTTTGAGAGGATGTGGTTGTGATTGCGTCACACATTAAACGTAAATAGCTTTTTTTTTGTTCAATCAACTTAATCTCGTTCTTTTTTTTCAGGTACTTCAAACACCTGTTGTCGGCTCAGCCAACGTTTAAACAGCAACAATCTTCACTTTGTAAGTCTATTAAATTTTAATTTGCCATTGATACTTTTTTTTTTTTTTTTTTTTTTATAAAAACATTCACACTTTTTTCTCATTCACACTCACATTCACACAGTCTTCGGCAACTGAGGCCATTTAAGACTTTTTACGATAATCAGTATGTTTAATATATCAATTGGGGGGTCCAGGCATTTTTATTTAAGTCATTTGGTATCCAAATGCCTTAAATAAAATTATCGGACTGCCTGGGGTCCGAACCCGAGACGTTCGGTATAGAAGGTAGGCACGCTACCAACTACTCCAAGCCCCTTGGGCCCATTGATACTTGAATTTGCGTTTTTTAAGAATTGCGCCTTCAACATTCCCTATATGCAATCCAACAGACAGTGTGCACGTGTGTGTGAATGAGAAAAAGTGTGTTTGAAATCCCAATATTATTATTTGTAAATAATTTAATAAAATGTTTTTTTTTTTATTAATTTTTCATTATAAAATATATTATTTTAATTATCATTTTTTTTTTTCAATTTAATTTTGCTTCAAAGAGTAAAAACAAAGAGACGCAGAGCGCTCTAGCGGAGACAAGTCCAAACAATCAGTCTGGCTCCCGCCTCTCGTCTCGTTCGGTACGTTTTCTCGGAGTGATTTTATTTAGTGCTTTAAACAATTATAAAAAGTGTTCAGTGAGTTTAATTTTCATTGTGTTGTGTCTTCAAGTATTAAATTTTATATCGTGAAGCGCCTGACACCAACTTTGACACAGGTATATTGAAATTTATTTAATTAATTATTCAACTCCCTTCAATCCAAGCCATAAGAACATGGCTGATGCTAATTATTATTTTAAAAAAAATTGACTAGAAAATTACAAAATAATTTTATCAAATGTTCTATTAGAAATTATTTTATGGGCGTTTGGTAAGAAGGAGATTTGGTCCATGTGTGAGTGTCTTTACTGGGAATTTTTTTATTTTCTTTTACTATTATTTTTTTTTTTTTTTTAAAGGAAATTTTTATAGATAATGGAAGATTTTATAAAAAGATCCAAGATGATTTTTTATTGAGTTCTTCCGGCAGGCAATCTGCTTACTTAGATACATTTATATTAATATAATTTTTTTCAGAGTAATAATTTTCCAATTTTCTCATTACATGGGCCAACAAAATTTTTATATAAATTAACTGTACACTAACTAGTGTTTTGATTAAACGCACAAATAACTGAACAAATTTAATTTGATTCATCGTTCTTATAAACTATAATATTTTTCATTTTATTTAATTCAATTATTTAATAAAAAAAAAAACTTGGAAATAAAGAAAGGAAATTTTTTTTATTGTCGTTTCTATTTTTAGCCGTCGACAATCAGAATAAAATAGTGGGTGGAGGGAAGGGAAGCTGAGCAGGCGGCAATCGTTGCTTAAACAGTTCTCACGTTCGTCCCGCCTAATTAACTTTATATCTTATTTAAATTAATAGTTTTTATTTATTTAGTTATTTATGATGTGATAATATGTGATTCTCAATCAATTAGATAATCTTATTGAAATGGTATTTATATTATATTTATAATAATATATATTTATATAATATTTATAATATAAATACCATTTCAAAGAGATTATCTAATTGATTGAGAATCACATATCAATCACAACATAAATCACTAAATAAATAAAAACTATTAATTTAAATAAGATATTTTACTATGTTATTTATATGTATATAACTCGCTACTCTATTATTTTTACTATGTTATTTATATGTATATAACTTGCTACTCTATTATTTTTTACTATTTTATTTATATGTATATAACTTGCTACTCTATTATTTTTACTATGTTATTTATATGTATATAACTTGCTACTTTATTATTTTACTATGTTATTTATATGGATTTTTGTATATATGTATGTGAAGGGAATGACTGAGGGGTCACCCCTAATAAATAAAAAAAAAAAAAAAAAAAAAATTTAAATAAGATATAAAGTTAATTAGGCGGGACGAATGTGAGAACTGTTTAAGTAACGATTGGCGTCTGCTCACCTTCCCCCCGAATTTTTGACATGAATCTAACACTTGCTCTCTCTCTCTCTCTCTCTCTCTCTCTCTCTCCTATATATATATATATATATATATATATATATATATATATATAGGTAAGAGAAATTAATAATTAAAATTTTTAAATCTTGTTTTAAACCAATTTATTAATTATTTCTAGTACATATTTTTACTTTCTCTTACCTATATGAATATATTTTTTTTTTTTAAACACACACTTTTCTCATTCACACTCACACTCACACACACATTCACACAGTCTTTTCGGCAACTCAGGCCATATAAGACTTTGACGATCAGTTATTGGTATCCAAATGGCTTAAATAAAATCATCGGACTGCCTGGGGTCCGAACCCGCGACTTTTGGTATACGAGGTTATCACGCTAACCCCTACACCAAGCCCCGAGGGCTATGTATATGTTAATATTCATAGAGAGAGAAAGTATTGGATTCATGTCAAAAATTCGATGTTGAGATTTAGATGGATATACACGTTTTGAGGTCCCCTGAATCCAAAAAAGTGGTTTTCGCAACATGGTCTGTGTGTCTGTCTGTCTGTGTGTATCCAATTTAAAGGATGAAGAGATTGTGCTAGGAGAATGATATTTTATATTTAACTTAAGCACTAGAGGGGTGCTTAACTGAAAATAAGCTTTTAAACAAAATCGGTCAAAAACTACTAGTACTTTGCTGATGTAATTTTTCAGTTTTTTTCGATTTTCTCAAAATTCGCTCCAACGATTTTGATTAAAATTCAAAAAACAATTATGTTTTAGATACTCTTTGAAATGTATATTTTCATTTTGCCATTGCAATCTTCTGAAGACCACTTTACTCTTGTACTTCATAGAAAAGATAGGAATTTCTCCTATGGTTGCTATAGGTACAAAATAGAAATATTTTCCCATACTTATAAATTTTACATTTTGAAATTCGAATGTACCGTACTGTTGGGAACTAACTATATGTCGACACAAAAAAATCTGATGTGACAAGCACACAAAACAAATTTCTATTGCCGAAGGTAAGAGAAGGTTGTGTGCTGTGCGACCAGTCCCACCAGATTTTTTTTCGGTCCCAAAGTGACATTTATTTAATATTTTTTTTACTATTTTTCCTGAAAAGCTTTTTTTCCTGTGCATAAAAGACATAAATCCCCCCTTGTTGTTGTTGTTGACAAAATGGCTTGAAAATCACTGATAATAAATCATCTTTTAAAATTTCTAAAGATGAAAAATGTCAAAAAGACCCTCTAACAAAAAAATCACATATCATTAATGTTATATATTTTTTTAATATTCAAAATGAATATTCATATTAAAAAAAAAAATCCATCTATCCTACAAATCTCTTTTATCATTTATTGTCTTCTTTTTGATTGTAATTTTCAATATTTTTTTTATTTTTTTGTTATAAATAAATAATAATTCGAGAAGACTATCATTGATAAAATTCCATCCAGATTGTATCTCTATTTTTATTTTAAATTCAAATAAACCTTTAAAAGAGTGTGGGGAAATGTGAAAGCGATATTTTTATTTAAAAAAAAATAATAATAATAAAATTCATATCTATAAAAACGCACTTACCATTGCGAAGCCAATATTGACTGGTAAACGAAAGGATGTGGCGTGCCAAGTGGTATAAATGAGGATAGGCGTAGGCTAGTTTTTGGGGAATGAAAAAATAACTTGTTAGAGTGTTCTCTCGGAATATTTCAAAGGCATTTAATAGCACATCTTCATCAGCTTTCGAAATATTCGGAGAAAACACTCTAAAAAGTTATTTTCTCATTGCCAAGAAATTAGCCTACATTGACTGGTAAATACAAATAAGAATTCTATATTAATATGACTATTCTAACAACATTCATTGCTCTGGGGAATCCCGCATAAACTTTTCATTCCGAAAAAAGAAAAAAAAAATTTATATTGACAACCCTAATGCTCTGAAGATGGCCCTAAACAGGACCGAAACGTCAGCAATGAGTGTTTAATAAAAGAAAAGAAAACTAGCTGCTCTCTCTTTTTATTATCCTTCTACTACATCAACTACACAGCTATAAAAAAAACCTTCAATATTAAAAAAAAAAAGTTTTAAATTTCCCTCTCTAACTCCACTTCTTTTTGCTCTGGCCAATCAGCGCCATGACAGGCACATACACGCTATACAGAGGAAGTCAGTGGCTAGCGCTTTATATACAGTAATTACGAGTATGATTATACTTTTAAGTAAGGGGGTAAAAGCTAGGAATCGCTGATTGGGAAGATAATAATAAAACCAATCTCTTTCTTTTTATTTGCTGATTCGGACGAGATAAATATTTTTAAGTTGACTATGCAGCTTCTTCCGTCTATGACATGTTCGGTCGAAAAGTTGACAATCAATAATATAACTTAAAAATAAAAACTGTGTTTTTATTGATTTTTCGACCGAACATCAGTCCTAGACGAAAGAAGCTGCATAGTCAACCAATCTCTTCTAACTCAACATCTCAATTTATTGCAAATATTTCGGCTTCTAAACAAGGGTCATCCTCAGTGCATATATGAAATTTACGAAGGGTATTGTCAAATTTTTTTTTTAAAGTGAAACCTTTTATTTGATCATCTCAGATTTTTTTTTTTAACACTTTTCTCATTCACACTCACATTCACACACACATACACACAGTCTTTTTCGGCAGCTTAGGACATATAAGACTTTAAACGATACTAGTATTTATAATAATATATTATTAGAATGAAATGGAACAAGTTGCGTGTTATCCAATGGGGGAACACTAACGCCATCTGGTGCCGCCTCGAGTCAATCGTGTTTTAACGGTTTTCCGAGACGCGCACCTTAAAAAAAAAAAAAAAAAAAATTTACATCTTGAATTCAAATGTATCCTACGATCGAAAACTAAATATGTGTCGGCACAAAAAATCTGGCCCGACAAGCACAGAACGTAATAAGACAAAATTGTGTGCTGTGCGACCAGTCACACCAGATGTTTTGTTATTATTATTAATACTATTGCATATACTAGAACAATTTATTAACAATATTTTACCTTTATGCTAATGGAATTTTTATAGACATATAAAATATTTTAATTATTTTCTTTAAAAATTAAGATACCTCTGGAAGATTAGTTCTTTAGAATTTATTTAATGATCAAAATAAATTTCTTACTCGTTTCAAAACACTTGAATTTATTCTTCTTTAATGCTTGAACCGTATTATAAATAATAAAAGTACAAGGGCTAAATTAAAAATTGAGAAGTTGGAAATTAATCCACTTGTCCTAGCAAACTCACCTTTGAAACTCAACAAATAGAATTAAATTTAAATACATATTCACTCCCCAAGTAAATTTTTATTTTCTTCCTCTAGAATTGTTTCATATTGATTCTCAAACTTGAATATCAATAATTAATTTTACAGGCCTGAAGTTTTATTGATTGCTATTAAATGGAAGTCTCTAGCAATGTGAACTTAAATAATTAAGATATATTGTGTTGATAATTTTATAGTTGGGCTCTTAAGGCCCAAATGCAAACGGAGCAACTAAAAAAATCTGGTGTGGCTGGCGCACAGCACACAACTTACTCTCTTACCTTCGGTAATCAAAAGTTGTGTTCTGTGCTTGACACACCAGATTTTTCGTGTCGACATATATTTAGTTTCCGCCGTATATTTGAATTCAAGATGTAAAATTTATAAACATGGGAAAATATTTATATTTTGTTACCATGGCAACCATTTCTCCTATGGAGTACAAGAGTAATGCCCGGGTTGTATTTCCTCCTTCTTACCCACCTCTCGGGTTCGTCCCCGGCCATCCGATATTTTTTTAAGGCTTTACCAAATTTAATAAAAACCGCCCCCTTTTTAAAAAAAAAAAAAAAAAAGAAGTGGTCTTCAGAAGATTTCAATCACAAAATGAGAATATACATTTTAAAGAGAGCATCTAATAAATAATTGATTTTTGAATTAAAAATAAAAAAAATCGTTGAAGCGAATTTAGAGAAAATCGAAAAAAAAACTGAAAAAGTGCATCAGTAAAGTACTAGTACTCTTTGGTCGATTTTGTTCAAAAGCTTTGTGTCACGTCCCATGGGGGTGCCTAAGTTAAATATAAAATTTCAACTTCCTAGCTCTTTTCGTTCTTGAGATATTTTTGTTGCACAGACAGACAGACCATGTCGCGAAAATCACTTTTTTGGATTCAGGGGACCTCAAAACGTGAAGATCCATCAAAATCTCGACATCGAATTTTTGACATGAATCCAATACTTTTCTCTCTCTATATATTAACATTATATAGAGGTAAGAGAAAGTAAAAAATCTCATTGCAGACGCGTTCCTAAAGTTTGCAACGCAACTGAACGTGTCGACTAGAAAGAAACTTAAGTTGCAATTTAGGCAAATAGACTATATGATATCTATGGGTTTCATAAAATTGTGAATAAAATAAGAGGGTGCCCATAATGACTATTTTCCCCTGTTCTGGGGGTTGGTGTTTATTTCATTTATAAATTACTTTTATACAAGGGCGGATACAAGGGGGGGGTAAATGGGGTCCTTACATTTCTAATATTTTTTTTTTAAAATTTTTTTTTTAAAAAAATTTTTAATAAAAAATTTTTATTTTTAATATTAAATTTTTAAAATTAATTTTTAAAATTTTAAATTAGAATTAAATTCTCCTTTAAATTTACAAAATTAACAAATAAATTACCTGAATTAAAAAAAATCTTTGGTTTACCCCCCGTCACACCCCTTTGCTTCCGCCCCCCCTCTGTCTTTTGGGGGAAAAAAAAAAAAAAAAAAAAAAAAAATTTAGATCTTGGTCGCCTGTTTATTTTAAAGATTTTTAGTGCCTATAAATCCATACAATAAAAAGAATTATCTTCAAAAAATATTCGATCAAAATGTGTGAAGTTAGAATCATGTTCAACATTAAGATTTTTGCATTAAAAAATAAAAAAAAAAAAGGAACGATAATCCGTCTTATTCAATAAATTCAGCAGATATTTCGATTTTCTTTAAAAGGATGAGAGTGTCTGGCTGGCTGCCTGCCATTGGTGAAAAAAAGCCCTAGAGGAGGAAAAAGTTGAGAAAAAAAAAGAGCACGAACGAATAAAGCCTTTCATTTACATAACCAAATTAAAAAATGAGGGGGAGAGGGGCGCTGTTGTTAATTGATGGCAAATAAATTATTCATTGAAAAAAAATGTTGGAATTAAAACAGAAATATTAATTGCTTTTAATATTTTAGAAATGAGCGTATTCAGAAATCCTAGTTTTGTTTTTTTTCGTTTATTTATATAACCTCTGGGACCTGGGAATTTGATGTGCGAAGGGAATGTTTTTGGTTAGATGATCTTTTGGTCATAAAGCAAGAGAGGGACATCCTCAAAAAATAATAAATAAATCAAATATTGTATTAGAAAATAAAAGGCCAAGCAGCTAGGTCTATTTCTTTATTAGAGAACCCACAGCGACGTTTCGGTCGACTATGCGACCATCTTCATGGCTAGAGTTCAGTCAACAGAAAAACCTCTTAAGTTCTTTGACAGACATTTCATAAAATTCATTACGATCTATCAGATACAATGCATTCAGCGTCAAAGTCAAAATCTGATAGATCGTAATGAATTTTATGAAATGTCTGTCAAAGAACTTAAGAGGTTTTTCTATTGACTGAACTCTGGCAATGAGGATGGTCGCATAGTCGACCGGAAACGTCGCTTGTGGGTTCTCTATTAAAGAAATAGACCTAGCTGCTTGGCTTTTTATTTTTCTAATACGTATTGATTCAGCTATTCACCTCGCTAAGGGAGCGTACAAGTATTACGTAACGCAATTTGGGGGGTGTCTTGTAAAACGTTACCACGCGTTACAAGGGGGGAGGGGGGGGTTGAACAACGCGTTACGTTACTGGTATTTTAGCGATTTTCCGGTACTTTGCGCAACATGATTGTGACTTTTAGATAAGAATGGCCACTTGAGCGTTACGTAACGTCTAGGGGAGGGGTCCAGAAAAATGTTACGGCGCGTTACATGGGGGAGGGAGGAGGGGGGGGGGGTCAAAATTTTTTAAAAAATTGCGTAATGTAATACTTGTACGCTCCCTAACATAAAATATTGTATTGTCTCAAATTTGTTTGTGAAAAACGCAAAATATAAAATCTGACTTTGCCAAACTCTACTAAGTATTTAAATTTGTAAATTTTGGTGTAGTGATTGACATATTTCATAAAAAAATACTATTAATTATAGCATTTGAAACAATATTCCGTGCTTAACTCAAGGGTCCATATAGGCCAATGTATAGACCTATTAACATATACATATAGGTAAGAGAAAGTAAAAATCGGAGACACAAAGTCGCATTTTTAGATATGAATTTTTTCTTGAATTGACTCCAGATAGTAGGGACCAGCCAAAGGCGAGCAACAACAATAAAACTTTCAGAATTCAAAAACATTTCGGTTTAAATCTTATTGAACCATCAACAGGTTTCAAGGAGAAATCGATATACATATTTACATTTGATTTTCAATACAAGATGTTCCTTTCTCGGCATTCTTGGTTGAATTTAGGTGGTAGGTTTTCAAATTCTTAATAAAATTTTTGAATTTTATTAACAGAGGTTTTTTATTAGCTTGGTTTACTTTATTAAGAATTTGAAAACCTACCACCTAAATTCAACCAAGAGTGCCGAGAAAGGAACATCTGGTATTGAAGAATAAATTCTACCGGCCCAGTATCTGTAAATTTTAAATTTTACATTTGATTATTTTCTGTTACCTAAATGATAGATGGTCCAATAAAATTTAAAATGAAACCTAAGCGAAAAGTCTGATGTTTGACAGTGGAATCCATGGAGGGGCAATCTCTTTGAAATGCACAATGAAGTATTTTTGTTAGCTTTGCAGGCGATTGGCCTCGAAGTATTATTTATTTTGTGGGTCAAACGTCCCCTGGGCACTTGCCCCAAGCCACCTGATCCTTGATATTATCATGAAATACTTTAAAGAGGATTTTATCTCTTCATATTTAATTCTAGATAATCTATATAGTAAATTACCCCGTGTATTAAGGTCGTGAGGTCACTCAAATAATAATTAATAATTAAACAAAAAGTAGGTAATATTCCTCCATCTCCTTTACATAAAATGTTAAAGCCCCCGTAGCTATATTTTTATTAAATTATTCATAGCAAGTTTGTATAGGAACACGTAGAGCATACTTTTTATTCTTTTCACGCAATCCATCTCAAATGTTGGTTTTTCCAAGCTTTTTTTTTGGAAGGAAAAGTTACGGATTACTTTTATAACACTCTCTATTTCTCTATCTATCATTTTGACTTTCTTTGACAACTGAGAGATAAATTGTGGAAAAAAGTATGAATTCTTCATCTCAAAAAAAAAAGAGCAAAGTGGCAAATTAATGAATTTGTCATTTACAAATAGAGATTGTCATAATAATTATCTAGACACTTTTACATATAACAAAATTAATAATTAGGCTCTATGACCAACTAATTTAATAATATTTTTAAAGACAAACCCTATTTTCAAAAAAATATAAAAAATTTATTCTTATTTGTTTCATTCTTTATCCACCTTTGAATAAGAAAAGCTCCAGCCATGGAATTCATATTACAAAAATTACACATACAAAAATATATTTTGAAAGAGGTAAGAAAAGAAGGAAATGCAGCCAATGTATTTTCTTTATTGATTATCAGCCCACGGCTAACGTTTCGATCTCAGGGTTTGGACCATCATCAGAGCTGGGGCTGTGTCAAAAAAGGCATATATACTTTCCCCGAACGGGAGGACCTCATGCGAAATAATAGAAACTGCTATTATCGTCAAAAGTATAAAAGGTCTTTCTCGTTGTATGTGAGAGGTACGAGTCGTGGGCTGATAATCAATAAAGAAAATACATTGGCTGCATTTTCTTCTTTTCTTACCTCTTTCAACATCTACTCTACAGCCATACATCCCCCAGTTACATAACAAAAATATACTTAAATTATTGTAATTACAATATTAACCTATTCAATTTAATTGGATACCCATAAATTGAAATTAATATAGACGGGGTCTAAATGACCTCCGTTGCCGAAAAAAAGATCTTAAATAATATATATTTACCTACTTAAACAATTCAGAAAATATGGTATTCTTAACAATTAATGTAATAACACATTAAAAGAAAAAAAATTAATTACTTTATATTTTATCAATTCTACGCCGCAATTCTCAAATAAATGTAATAATCATAGTTTCTGGGGATAGTCGCCACTTGGGACCGAAACGTAGACGGTTAAAAAATTAAAGCTTTGTTACTTTTCTGCTTGGACTTCTCTCTTCTACCTTTTTGTAGTTGAGCGATGTATTTCTGAACAAGTT
>JAKCPI010004232.1:0-39956 GCA_023213315.1 Euborellia annulipes
GGTAGGAAGGAGAGGGATTTTGCTCCTGAAGTGGGTTTTCTTATACGTACCGGCAGTGCGACCCGGAGAAGCCAATAAGTTTAAAAAGCCGTGGCGGGGGCCGTAAATGTGCTTCGGAAAGCCTCGGATCTGACCTACGAGATTTTGGTACAGAAGGATAAGATGCTGGTCCATGTGAACCGGCTGAAGCCGAGTAGGGAGCCGGGTTAAAGGAGCGGGGGAGATGACGGGGTGGCAGAGGTGGAAGGGGATGTTTTTCAAGCATCCCGCTACCGGGTAATATAGGTCATTGCGTGGCGGCCGATTTGCGTATGTCGGCGGGGTGGCGGTGGAATTTAGGAGACGCTCGGAGGGTTGGAAGAACCTCCAGGGAGGCAGGGCCCAGAGGTGGGTAGGGTGTTTAGCCCTGGAAAGGCCTGGACGCACCATCTTCTATATCGTGACGAAGACGAATTAGTTCCGGGAAGCCTAGGTACTGCCGCCGTTCGAAGAGGTGTCACGGCCATGGTTCGCTGCGCGGAGGAGAAGGGCATCCGAGATATCGGTTTGCCACGGATCGCATCCGGATGTGACTCCCTCAGATGGTCAAGAATAAGGGGGATCCTTAGGAAGGCCGTTAGGAATCGACCTGTGAGGGTGGTTGTCTATCATCTACAGGGCTCTGGGGGGCCGGTAGTCGATTCTCCTAGTTCGGCGGTCGGGACAGCCGGTGCAGAGGGAGCTGGGGGCCCGGCAGTCGGGGATGCAACCCGTGTGGCGGGAGGTGGGCCCACCGGGGACGTACTTGTCGGCAGACCATCCCCGGATATATAGTCCAGGTAGACCCCCCCGGAGAGGGTACTCGACCCGAACCGGAAGGGAGGGCTCACCGTCTGCTGAAGAGGAGGCATATTCACCCTCGTCGGCAGATGCTGGTGATGACGCTACATGGCGTCCAACAGGCTCCTGGACGGAGTCGAGGAGATCTCCCTACGCCCTGCGGGGTCGTTCAGCGGGACGACGAGAGAACGATGGCATCCTGGTAGAGAACGAGGGAGCCCTGGATGGGGACGACGGTAACCCGGGTCGGGTTGCTGAGGACCCGATCGCGGAACGCGACGGGTCGCCATCGGGAGACGATGGCGAGCCTTCTGGAGAGGGATCGGTGGCCAGTCCCTCGGGGATGGCGGAGCCGATGCCAGCGGTCGAGGAGCTGGCGGGAGAATCGGAGGCGGTTGGAGATTCCCAGGGGGGAAGAGGGAGGGGTACCTTTTATGTTCCACCCCCGATGAGGGGGTAGGAGGGTGGGGAGGCCCCCAAAGAGGACCTTTTTGGAATTTTTCAGCTAGAAAGTGAATGTTCTTTGTGACAGGGACACGGATGGGTTGGCGACAGGAAGCATCGTGGGGGGGGGTATAGGGGCATGACACTGGGAGGAAGGAGATGGTTGGACCCCTTCTTTTTTTTTTTTTTTAATGACCCTTACCTGGGCTTGGTGGAGAGCGCCACACGGGGGTGGGTGATGGAAGCTGAGGGGGGGTGCGAGCCGTCCCCCCCGGGAGCGCGGAAGGAGGGTCTGATCGATTTTGGGGGAGGGGCACTTTTATTTTTTTTTTTTCGGCACGGCAGATTCCGAAGATCTTCGGGCTATTGGCGCGAAAATGGCCGTAGCTGGAGAGGAGGGGAGGAAATTTTTGCCTTAGGTGGTAATGGTTCCCTCCAGGATCGATCAGAGCTCTCAGGAGACAGCCCATGTGAGAGAGGTTCTGTTAGAGGGCCTTGATGTAATGGCACTGGATAGACGTGGCCGCTAGTGATCCCTCCCGGGGAATCACTAGGGGCTATGGAGGAGGTAGGCGAGGGCGTCAGGCCGGGTATGGGGTGGCTCGCACCCTGGAAGCTGGGGGAGACCTATCATTACTACGGATGGGCCAGGGACCGAGTGTCGGCAACGACGAGCGCGTTGGTGGTGATGGTGGGTCTTCCTGTGAGGAGAGAGCAAAATAATTACGGTAATTTTTAGGATTATAAGTGTCCCTGTGTGGGTGGGTAGCTCTAATTTAAGTTTGGCTCTGGACAACTAGGGTAATTTCCTTCTAGTGGGGAAGGACAGGCTCGGACACTCTTTTGCGGACGATTGTTTCGTAAGTGCGTATCGCGGACGCGAACTGATAGTGTATACAGACCCTCTTGCGTTGGCGACGCCCTCGCGAGTTTCGTGCGAGTTCGCGGTCTTCCACGGTGACTGGGCTAGTGCCCACAGACTAGGCCGCTGGTCGATTCGGTGGTGCAGTTCACTCAGTGGTGGATTCCCGCGGGTGGACACGTGGATTGGCAGTACGGTGTACCGGAACATACTAAGTCTGTTGGTGGTATGCGATGGAAATAGCAGTGCAGTGTTACCCCGGGAGTTGGTCATCGGGGGGGTGGGAGTGTTACACCGGGATCCCTTAGGTGTTTTACAGACGGACACGCATGTGCTTAGGCGTCATAGTACGAAGGCATCCTGGAGGAAATCGTTCAATGGTCGGCCTGGTCGTCCCAAGATCCTTGGAACTACCATCGAAACCCGGCGCTCGCCATGTCCTTCCCGGAGCTAATTGGACGAGGTGGTACGGGTCTTGGTATCTCTGAGAAAAGAAGAGGGGACACCAATTCGGAGCTTGAAACTGGCAGTCCGGCGATCACGCCTAGAGAGGATGAAGAGCGCGGACGCACCGGCGTCCGTTCCTCCTTTTTGTTGACGTCCGGCGGACTTTCGCTCCTGTCTTGACGGTGACCCTAGCCCTACTGGCCTCTTGCGTCAGGGGTGTTCTCAGCTGCAAGCGCCGACAGGTCGACACCGCTTCGCGTACCCCCAACGATGACCGCCGTTGGAGATTTCATAAGGTTCAAGACTACTGGTGTGTGTGGAAAAATGTGGACACCTTAGTGGGTGTCTCATTTTTGTTTTGCCGAGGGTGATGTAATAAGCGGGATTTTGGGAAAAAGAAAAAAAAAAAGAAAAGACTTTTTTTTAATTTAATTTTATTACCATATCATTTCTTTTTCTCTCCGGCGGATAAATATTTCTCATCACATGAAATCTGAACCAACGGCTAGATTGGAATTTCGCTGATAGGGAATAAAACCACAGCTCCTCACTCAAGGGCAAGTGATATAAAGAGATAAATTATAAAGTACATTCTATATGAGTGGGAAAGAGACAGAAATAGAGCTGCAGAGATAAACTAACAGAGGGCAGCACAAATCAGGTGGTGTGCCAACGCCTTGGTCAAGGAGTGGGGGGTGATTACGTCTCGGTTTTTTTTTTGTCCTGGCTTGTGGAGAGAGAGAGGCGTTAGCAACGACTGGTGAATAGTGAATATTTTTTGGTGAATTGTGAATTCTGAAGTGAACGAAGTACGAGGGTGAAAACCCGAATGCGTTATTTTGGCTTCAGTGCGGTGAGTAGTTGACACTCGTTTTTTTTCGTCGCGATCGGTAACCGCGAAAATTCGTGAACAGCTAAGGAGAGACGGAGAGTTGTCCGAGCCTAAGGGAGGGGAGGGAGAGATTGTGAATTAGGAGTGAGGGTATTTTTATTTATATTTTTATTTATATTTTTTTTTATTTTTTTTATTTTATTCTTATTTGGTTTATATGGATATATTTACTTTTATCAACTTAGAGTGATTATTTTAGAACTGAACTGTTGTGTGTGAAAACATTTTGAGTATAAGAAAATCAGTCACCCTGAGAAGAGGGTAGTTTGATAATTTTATTTTAAAATTGTTTATTATTTTTTTTATATGAATATTTTATTTTTTTTGTTGTTTTTTTTATTTACGTAGTATTTAGATTTTGCAATCTGGTTGGAGAGAGGGAGAGAGAGAGAGAGAGAAGATGTGAAGAGGTGACGAGAGAGTTTTGTTGTAATGGTAATAGAACCATATTTTTATATTTGAACTTTAATTTTTTTTGTCTTAATTCGTTATAGAAATTTATTTCGTAACCTTATTATTTTTTTTAAATAAATACTTCACCAAAAATTAGAGGTCGAATATGTTTTTTTGTCTCTTGCTCTCTTCTCTCTACTAGGAAACAAGCCGAGCGACGGACCCAGACTCCGAGTGGGGTTCTCAACGGAGTAGCCCAGGTAAAACCCCTAAAGGGGGGGGTTCCCCGGGGACTAACATTAATAATAAAGATCATCAATTCACCCTCTTGCGGAAGGAAAATAAATTTTTTTTTATTTATTTCTACTATTTCACTATACAAATACATCCTTTTTTACTCTCTATTTCCTTGTTTTATTCGACCATAATTAAGAAATAATAAAAATATTCAAATCAAGGGTGGGGGAGGTGGGGGGGGGGAGCAATAAGGAAACATTTGTAATTTATATTGTTCAAATTGCCTGAATTCAGGAACATTGAGAATTGTTATTAAGTCTTTTGCGTGGTGAAGGGGGTAATAAAAAATAAAAGAAGCAAATGAAAATATACCGCTAATAACAACAGCTGTATAATTTAAATGCTACAACTGAAATGAAGAAGAAGAATGACTAAAAATAATGTCTAACATATTTATTTAATAAATACCTTGAAGAAAAATGAATTTCCTTTTTCGGATTATATAGAATTAAATCTTTGACGTTTTGAAAATACGCGAGATTACTCGTTTGCAGTTCAAAAAATCTGGTGTGACTGGTCGCAGAGCACTCAACTTTCTCTTACCTTCGGTAATCGAAAGTTGTGTTCTGTCAGGATAACCGTTTATTTATTCGAGATGCTTTCAAGCACGAAGACACACACCTCAAACCCAACTGACATCCGGCCGTAGCCATCTACCGACACCCCGTGAAGTTACATTTTATTTTCTATCTCTAACTCCTCCTCCTGCTTTCCTTTCTTGCTAGTGAACTATCCTTATTTCTGGTAACATTCGGGTTCTTTTATCCAACCTCTTCTATGCTAGGGAGGATGTCCTACTTTGAAGAGGGAGTTCCTCAGAACCGAATCCTTTCGAAGAATGAATCACAGATAGGGAACCTTTCTTACGTCCCTTCCACAGGATGGGATGTCACAGCATCTCCCTTTCCTAGTAGAGTTCCCTGGGGGCTATTGTGGAGAGATCCAATATTCCAATCCAGTGCCTGTTTGAGGATTGTTTTTTTTTTTTTATTGTAAAATTCTAATTCAATTGGTTTAATTTATTTCAAAAAATCTGGTGTGACTGGCGCACAGCACACAACTTTCTCTTACCTTCGGTAATCGAAAGTTGTGTTCTGTGCTTGTCACACCAGATTTTTTGTGTCGAAATATATTTAGTTTCCGCCAATATATTAGAAATTTAAGATGTCAAAATTATAAACATGGCAAAATATTTATATTTTGTTACCATGGCAACCATTTCTCCTATCTTCCCTATGAAATACAAGAGTAAAGTGTGCTTCAAACAATTTTGAGGGCAAAACGAGAATATACATTTGAAAGAGCATCTAAAAAATAATTGATTTTTGAATTTTAATCAAAATCGTTAGAGCGAATTTTGAGAAAATCGAAAAAAACTGAAAAAGTACATCAGTAAAGTACTAGTACTCTTTGGCCGATTTTGATTAAAAGCTTATTTTTCCGGTCCCGGGAGGTATTTAACTTAAATATAAAATTTCAACCTCCTAGCTCAATTCCTTCATGCTTAAAATTGAACACACACACACACACAGACACACAGACACACAGACAGACAGACAGACCATGTCGCGAAAACCACTTTTTTGGATTCAGGGGGGCCTCAAAACGTAAAGATCCATCAAAATCTCGACATCGAATTTTTGACATGAATCCAATACTTTCTCTCTCTATATATTAACATATATATAGAGGTAAGAGAAAGTAAATAAATGAATATAGCTCCAAATGCCTTAAATTTAAAAAATTCATTTAAACAGTAATTTGATTGATCTTCTTTTTTTTTTTTTTTTTACTTTTTTTTAAATTGAAACCATAAAAATATTGAATTCTTCTCCCTGAGAACAACCTGTTCACCCTCTCTTCTACCTAATACTACGTTAAATCCCAAATGATTTATTGGGAACATTTTAAAATAACAAGAAGGAAGAATATTGAAAAGCATCTAACTAGTGTTTAAATTAGGCAATAAATAATGTAAATACTCTCTCTCTCTGTGAGGGGTGTGATAGCATCTTTAATTTAATATCAGATTTCCTCTCTCTCTCTCTCTCGAGAGAGAGAGAGAGGGCTTTTAATCAATCATAATGCGAAACGAACGAACGAACGATCAAAGATAAATAAATACCCGTAGCGTTCGTTCGTTCGTTGCACATCAATCGACTATTATCAAGGAAATGACTTTGGCTATTTATGATTAATTCCAACCAACCCTCCCACGCCTCTGATTACAGTTTATTTGCTAATTTTAATTTATTTTTCGGAAATTTTAGGAAATAAATATTTAAAAAATCTGGTGTGACTGCTTGCACAGCATACATAAGTTCGCTAATTGAAAAATGTGTACTGTGCATGTCACACCGGATTTTTCGTGTCGAAATTTATTTTAGTTTCCGCCGGTACATTAGAATTCAAGATGCAAAAATCTGGTGTGACTGGTCGCACAGCACACAACTTTGGTAATCGAAAGTTGTGTTCTGTGCTTGTCACACCAGGTTTTTTGTGTCGACATATATTTAGTTTCCGCCGATATATTAGAATTCAAGATGTAAAATTTATAAGTATTATATTTTGTTACCATAGCATCCATGTTTCCAATATTTTCTATGAAGTACAAGAGTAAAGTAGTCTTCAAAAGATTTCAATTGCAAAATGAGAATATACATTTTAAAGAGCACCTAAAAAATAATTGATTTATGAATTTTAAACAAAATCGTTTGAGTAAATTTTGAGAAAATCGGAAAAAAGTGAAAAAGTACATCAGTAAAGTATTAGTACTCTTTGGCCAATTTTTTTCAAAAGCTTCCGGTCAGGTTTCATTGGGAGGCCTAATTTAAATATAAAATTTCCAGCCTCGTTGCATTTTTCATTTTTGAGATATTTTGTTCACAGTGAGACAGACATTTTTGAAGTCAGGGGACCTAAAAACGTGTATTTCCATCAAAATCTCGACATCGAGGAAAATAATATTAAAACTAAAAAGAAGAAAAATGTAAGTAACAAAAAATTCAACAATTTAATTTCACAACTGGCTACAATGAAGCGAGATCACTACCTCTATGCCAAAATGAACATCCTTTAATATGTAACCTAAGATTTAGCATAACATTTCTTTATTCTTTCCATCATAAAGAGAATGCAAAGAGTTTGACAATTTTTCCATTAAAAATTTGATTTATTATTAATTTAATTTTTTTTTTTTTTTTTTTTTTTTGCAAGAACATGTCCAATGAATAAATGAATGGATTGTGTGGGGGGGGGATGGAGGGTGTGTGTGTGTGTGTGGGTGTCACTTGTTTGCCTCTCTGCCACCATCGTTTGAGTCATTATTTGTTTTTTTTTGTCTCTCTCTCTCAATTCATTCATATTCATAGATTAACACCCTTTTCCTCTCTCTCTCTCTTTCTTTCATAGACTGCTGAATTATGATTATGGAAATAATTTTTTTTTTTTTTTTTTTTTTCAGATTTAGACAAATGAATTTTTAAGATTATTATTTTTATTTCGAGGGAAATTTTTTTTTTTTAGATTTAAAATTTTTTTGTTAGTTAAAATGCAGTCAGTCGCTTATATATACCAGGTAATTACTGTCAAATTTAATACCGGTATATAGTCTTTTTAGGGCAGGTGGCTTCACTTCCTAATTCTTGGATAAGGTATCTATTTTCAAGTTCAAAAAGAGAAGAAACAAAATCAACATGAGATGAAACAAAATCAACATGAAATGAAACAAATTCAAAATGAGAAGAAACAAAATCAACATGAAATGAAACAAATTCAAAATGAGAAGAAACAAAATCAACATGAGATGAAACAAAATCAACATGAGATGAAACAAAATCAACATTAAATGAAACAAATTCAAAATGAGAAGAAACAAAATCAACATGAAATGAAACAAATTCAAAATGAGAAGAAACAAAATCAACATGAGATGAAACAAAATCAACATTAAATGAAACAAATTCAAAATGAGAAGAAACAAAATCAACATTAAATGAAACAAATTCAAAATGAGAAGAAACAAAATCAACATGAAATGAAACAAATTCAAAATGAGAAGAAACAAAATCAACATGAGATGAAACAAAATCAACATGAAATGAAACAAAATCAAAATGAGAAGAAACAAAATCAACATGAGATGAAACAAATTCAAAATGAGAAGAAACAAAATCAACATGAAATGAAACAAATTCAAAATGAGAAGAAACAAAATCAACATGAGATGAAACAAAATCAACATGAGAAGAAACAAAATCAACATGAGATGAAACAAATTCAACATGAGAAGAAACAAAATCAACATGAAATGAAACAAATTCAAAATGAGAAGAAACAAAATCAACATGAGATGAAACAAAATCAACATGAAATGAAACAAATTCAAAATGAGAAGAAACAAAATCAACATGAGATGAAACAAATTCAAAATGAGAAGAAACAAAATCAACATGAGATGAAACAAAATCAACATGAAATGAAACAAATTCAAAATGAGAAGAAACAAAATCAACATGAGATGAAACAAAATCAACATGAATTGAAACAAATTCAAAATGAGAAGAACAAAATTAACTTGAGAATAAAAATATTGTATTATTTTCATTACGAATTATAGTCGGAATGTCCCCCTTGGATTTAACCAGGGGATTTGCCCTTGGCTAGAAGCTAATGAATTTGTCACGACAGTGACTTAGAAATACTCTAAATGTATACCAGTCAAGAGTTGTATTACGAAGAGATAGTGCACCTTGATAAAAAAGGGAGGCCGAAGGGGAGCCCCCTCACTAGGTCCAAAGTCGGCCGAAAACGGTCAAAATTAAAATATTTTTTAAATTTGTACAGATACTTTAATTTCGTTTTTTAAAAAAAATAAAAAAACACCCTTATTTTTTTTTTTCAAAACCCCGGCCCCCTTTTCCCCCCCTTGGGCCCTTTTCGCCTTATTTTTAAAAAAAACCCCCCCATTATGGCAATAAAAAAAGAGGGGTTATTTAAGGTCTTTAAATTTAGGAAAGGGACTTCAACATGTCTGAATCTAGGATGGGTAACCCCGAGAAACTAAGCCCGTTGAATGCCCAGTTGACTACGACTTTCGAGTCTTTTCACAGTTTAGTTAATTATATGATTAAATAAGAGCCGTGAAAGTAGTCAACTTGCTACGACCCAAAGTATATATCCTCAAAACATTTTTGACATGAATGCAATACTATCACATATATAGGTAAGAGAAAGTATAAAGAACCAATCTAAACTCTTAATCCAGCAACAAGATCAAAAATTAATTAAAATTTTCCCAATTGGAATTAAAAAAAAAAAATAAATAAATAAATCCTCTATTTTAGGGAATAAGATTTTCTTTTTGTTTTAATCAAAAGAGGAATTATGAGATGTAAACGGAATTGAGAGATTGAGATCTTAAAGTTTCGGAGATCTAGTATTTATTTTTTTATTAAATTCCCTCTCTCTCTCCGTCATCCCTTATCCCTGGGAAATCTTGTTCATATCCACTCAACTGCTGCTGGGCCCAATCCAATTTGCATGGGATTATTCAATGGCTTGGATCGGTTTATTACTAGTTACTCTCTCTCTCTCTCTCTCTCTCTCTCAATGCTTTTTGGGTAAACACTGCCATCGTCGTCGTCCTCTTAAACCCCCCTCCCCCTCTTTGATTACAAAAAAATCTCGTGTGACTGGCGCACAGCTCACAACTTCCTCTTACCCTTCGGTAAGAGCACTAGTTACACCAGATTTTAAGTATCGAGATATATTTAGTTTCCCATAGCTTAGTTTCAAAAACTGAAAAAGTATATCAGTAAAAAACCGAAACTTGTATTTCCTATACAAAATTCTTTTTTTTTTTAATTATTTAATTTATTTTGAAATTCCTATCGGAATCCCCGTTTATTTACCCGAGGTGCTTTCGTGCACGAACACACACACACCTCAAACCCAGCCGGCTTCTGGCCGTAGCCATCTACCGGCACCCCGTGAAGTCACATCATTTCCTATCTATAAATCTTCCTCCTGCTTTCGTCTCTAGCTAATGATGAACTAATCCTTATTTATGGTTCTAATCGGCTCCTTATATCCAACCTCTTCTATTCTATGGAGGATGTCCTAGTTTGAGGAGGGACTCTCTCAGCACCTCCCTTTCGAAGAATGCATCACTGAGAGGGAACCTTCTTTACGTCCCTTCCACAGGATGGGATGTCACAGCAACTCCCTCTCCCCGTAGAGTTGCCAGGGGGCTATTGTGGTGAGATCCAATATTCCAATCCAGTGCCTACCTGAGAATTTGTTTGCATTAAATAGATAGATATTTTTATTTAAAGAAAAAATCCCGCACTTCTTTACTTTTCCCTATCAAGACGAAATTTTTTCCTCCTTTTTCCCCACCGAGCGGAAATTTTTTTTCCTTCTGTGGAAATCATTTTACATTTTTTTTAGGGAGGCAAAATTTTCCCGCGCCTCTTCCGCCTTGCGGATATCATTTGACCTTTTTTTTTTTTTGCATACGAGTCTCATCCCATCCTTTCAAACTCAGATTTCGGCTAGTCTTTGTCCGAAATTGAATTTCATAGCCGAAACCAGGATTTTTGGCCGAAACCGAATATTCGGTCGGTTTCTAGTTTTAAGTTTTATATTTATTCCGATATTACTACCATGACGTAAATTTCAAGTGGATTATTTCATTAATAAAAACTTAAAACATTTGATCTAATAATTAAGCTTATATAAATGTACGATAACTAATTATTAGATTGTAGGTGAAACAAAAGGAGAGGGGAAGGAGGGGTGACTTAGAGGTTTACAACCACCCCCTAACTTAGGGAAAAATTTTTCTGGGTACGCTATTCAGAGTGATTTTAATTTTTAGCTCCAAGTGCTGATATGAACAAAAAAAAAATGTTTAAATAATACTAGAGTGAAGATAAAAACTTACAATTAACTCTGACGAGAGTGATGTAATGCGTAGTGCGTAATTGATAGACAAGACACTCACCTGAAACAAAGAAAGAAAGAAATTATATTAATTTTAATATCAAAAAGAAAGACATTCAGAAAGAAATTATTATAATAAGAGGATAATCTTGGGGGAGGGAGGAATCCTAATAAAGAAAAAAATGTTTTTTTTTTTGGGTTGACACCCATGATACGCCAGTGGATTGGCTGATTTAGACCAAGCCTTGAATAAGTCTTTTTTTGGCTAAATTGTAGAAAATGTTGACATTTTTTCTATGATATGAAACTTTTTCTGTTTTTTTCTCTCTCTATTCTCTTTATTAGTCTAAAATAGAGGTGGTAAAGCCAATTCGAACCAGATTTCTATAAAAATAGCAAAAATATAGAAGATATATGAACGGATGTCATGTAAACCGTATGGAGACAAAGTGGTTACTAAAGTAGGTGGCTCTAGGGGGGGAGCCACTGTGGCTACTAAAGTAGGTGGAACCTTATTCATAAGGCTCCATGGGAGAGCAACTGTGGCTACTAAAGTAGGTAGTAGGTGGTGCCTGATTAGGTGAATATGCCTCAACCACTATGGCAACTAAAGTAGATGGCCCGCTTATTAGTTAACAGGGCTCCAGGGGAGAGAGCTAGGCCAAGTTCTTGTCCAATCTTAAATACTCCTGACGCGATTATTGAAAAATTACCCAAATAGAGAGAGCGTCAGGATATAGGAGGGGTTAGAGAATAAAAAAAAAAAACAACCCTGATAATAAGGTATCGACTTTTGATCTTGTTCTGTATTCCTTCTTTCTTCAGCCCCTCCTATAAACAATGTTTGTCTTAAATAATAAAATACTGTCCAAATATTTTTTCGTGATAGGGAGGTTTTGTCGATGTGTATCCAGGGAGCAATGGAGGGGATAGATACACGGATCTCTTTCCCGTTTAAAGCCCCTACGGTTGACCTGGCAGAGTAGAAATTGGGTTTTTCTCTCTCTCTCTCTCTCTCCCTCTTTTTACTCATCCCTATCTGCATACAAAGCTCCAAGTGGCTTAACGTAACCCAAGGACCCTTAGAGGGCAATCGACCGAGAGGCGATTGATAGCCAAAGTCGGCATTCTTTGAAAAAAAAAGAGCCCTTCTCGTTTCCTATACAGCGAGAGTCAGTCAAAGATCAAGAGAGGATTGGGGGATGGGGTAATAAATGTAATCAAAGCCAACAACTGATAAGAGAAATTAAATCAATTTGGTAGGTAAATATTTTTAAAGGAAAATCGAATCTCATTTTTTTTTCTAATCTAAACCAGAATGTATAAATAACCCTGTAGATTTAAAAAAAAAAAAAAAAAAAAAAAACTCAGGATTCATTATCAAGACAAGTGTTTTTCTATAAATAAATTTAAAACACAAGGTATTTGGATCACTTTTGATGATGACACCCACGAATTACGGAGTTAAAAAATCTGGTGTGCTGGTCGCACAGCACACAACTTTCTCTTACCCTTCGGCAAGAGAACGTTGTGTACTGTGCTTGTCACACCAGACTTTTTTGTGTTGAGATATATCTAGTTTCCACCTATATATTAGAATTCAAGATGTAAAAACATCGAATTTTTGAATCCAATACTTTCTATCTATATATAGGATTATCATATATAGGTAAGAGAAAGTAAAAGTATTGAAACCTATCTTTTTGTGTTTGTAGTTCTAATTTACATAATTCATGTTTCAACTAGTGCCAACGGTTATCAGTTTAATGCTTGTTTGTTTTTACTTAGTAAATGCGAAATTATTTTTAATTAATTAAAGCCGAAACGTTTTTTTTTAATGGGATTTTTGATTATTATTTTTTTTTTATTATATTATCCCTCTCTCCGAGGCCATAAAGGGGCTTTAACATATTTCTTATATTTAATATTAACTAGCCGAGCCGCCCGCCTTCGGCCCTCTAGGTCTCCTCTCCTTTTCTTAATTAGGTGTCGCAATTTTTCAGTCAACTCGTTAGAGGAAATTAATAATAAAAACGCATATATTGTATTGATAGTTGTAGCTGTTGAGTTGTATCAAGGAAGGGTTGCAAAAGCAGAGAAAGGTAGTCAAATTTTTTTCTTTAAATTTTTATTGATCCGACATTTCGATCTCAAATGGCCTACGATGTCGAAAAATACCTTCAATTTAAAAAATCTGGTGTGACTGGTCGCACAGCACATGACTTTCTCTTACTCTTCGGTAAGTTGTGCACTGTGCTTGTCACGCCAGATTTTTTGTGTTGAGATATATTTAGTTTCCGACAGTAGGATACATTTGAATTCAAGTTGTAAAATTTATAAACAGAAAAATATGTATATTTTGTTACCATGACACCCATTTCTCCTATTTTTCCTATGAAGTACAAGAATAAAGTGGTCTTCAAAGAAAATTCAATGGCAAAATGAGAATATACATTTGAAAGAGCGTCTAAAAAAAATAACTGATTTTTGAATTTTAATCAAAATTTTTGTAGCAAATTTTGAAAAAAAAATCGAAAAAAAAACTGAAAAAGTACATTAATAAAGTACTAGTACTTTTTGGCCGATTTTGATCAAAAGCTTATTTTCACGCCCTAGGGGGTGTCTAACTTAAATATAAAATTTCAACATCCTAGCTCAATTCCTTCATGCTTTAAAATGAACCCAGACAGACAGACCATGTCGCGAAAACCACTTTTTTGGATTCAGCGTACCTCAAAACGTGTATATCCATCAAAATCTCGACATCGAATTTTTGACATGAAACCAATACTTTTTCTCTCAATATATTAACATATATATAGAGGTAAGAGAAAGTAAAAAAAATCGCTCTTATTTTATTACTAAAATATCAAAAGGAACGACTAGCTATTTCTACAACCAAAACCCATCAGGTTTATTTTATTTTATTTTTTTCAGAGTGAGATTTATTCAATTTTAGAAATTACGGTCTCTACTTTAAAGTAATATAAATTCCAAATAATATGTAAATTCTTTAAAATCTCAACAAATTTTCAAAAAAAAAAAAAAGAAAGTAATTCCTCTCTCTTTTTTTTTTCTTCTTCTTGATACAATTTGTAAGCATCGAAGCTTTATTCCTTTGATAAAATACCTCCCAACCCGCCCTTTTTCTACTAAAAGCGAACATAAAACAAGGAATATGGAATGCGTGCACTCATCTTGCCTATATCAAAAATTATAAGTGAAAAGAAAAAGACATGTCATATATTTATTCTTTGAACCAATCAGAACCAGAAAAAGATGGTGGAGATGGGTAGGGGAGGGGGGTTCTTAAGTGTTTCATCAATCGAATAAAATGCATCCTCCCCTTTATTTCTTTCTCTCTTTTTTTTTTTGGAGACAGACAGTCTCAATTCAATCAATAAGATGAACACACATAGATTGGTTACTTAAGGGTACCACCGCATTTTTACTATAAAAGCTTTTTATTGTAAATATGTCACTTTCGTTTGCTCCCTCGCTCTTTCTTATGTTTTTTTTTTTTTTTTTTTTTCTTTTTTTTTTAATAATAATAATAATAAAAAAAATTGACAACCAAGTTGCAAAGCTTTCCCAATCCCAATATCTTATTTAAGTTTATTTTCCCTATTTTTTTATTAATTATAAAAAAAAATTCAAAATTTATGACGTATCATAATCATACCCTAGAACACAAATTTTTTGATTAAAATTCAAAAATCAATTATTTTTTAAATGCTCTTTAAAATGTATATTCTCATTTCTAGCTAATGAGCTAATCCTTATTTCTGGTTCCTTTTATCCCACCTCTTCTATGCTAGGAAGGATGTCCTACTTTGAGGAGGGACTCCTTAACCCTAGAACGCACAAGCTTTTTGGAAACGCAAAGTCACAAGGAGGGCCTCTCAGGCCCACTATATGTTTAATGGGTTTTTCAACACATTTTTGAATAATTATATTAATTTTTGTTCATTAATTTATTTTAAAATTTATAAAAATATATAACTAATCAATATTTTATTCATAATTTTAAGGTTTTTATTTTAAAAACATCTTTTACATATAATTTTTTTAGTACAATGACCACTTCAAATATTTCTTTTACACCAGACTTGTTATTTTTGTTTTCTGTTTATTTTAGTTGGACACAAATAACATCTTCTTCTTGTAGGTTTTTTAAGATCAAAATTTTATTTTGACATTGAGGGGGTACTTCCTCAATTACCCTTCTAATTGATTTCTGTAGTCCTTGTATCGATCTTATTTTTATGTGATCGCAAATTAATTCCTCGCTCAATTCAACAAAAAATTTTCTTCGGAGGTGTTTTTTTTGGAAATTAACATGAGATTTGTGTTTTAAATTAAAATAAATGATCATTGATGCAATTGCACATACCGTAATAAAGTTTTCAAAAAGGGCCAACAGCCAATGATTTGTTTTTCTTTTGCAGCTAGGCTATACTACCGTATGAGTGTTTGTCATTTTATCCAAAATATCTACTGCTCCTTTCGATTGATTATAATAAATAATAATTTCTGGTTTTTGGGCATGTTCATAAACAATACCAATATTGTCTGAATGATATATACTCGACAAGAGTAAAATATACTTCCTTTTTTAGGCACATAAGAGACAAGCGCAAATTTGAGAGTAAATCGAAAAAGTGGTTTTTTTTTTTTCTAATAGGTAAAAATTCAGCTGGAATACATTTTTTATCTTTTCTAAAGTATCTTTTCCAATAAAAAAATGGAGTATTGAAACAGAAATTATGAGTCAGGTGAAAATTTCCGTAAAGAATATACTGTAAATATTTTTTTTTTTTGATCAATATCTTCATTGCTTGAATTTTCATTATTTTCTTCAGTAATGTGATCCTCTATACTGTATTTTATTTTATTTATTTTTTTTTTTAAGAATACTGTCTTTATCTTCGATAACATTTCAATCTCCTAGCTCTTTTCATTCTTTAGATATTTTGTTCACAAACAGACCATGTTGCAAAAACTTTTTTGAACTCAGGGGACCTCAAAACGTGTATATCCATCAAAATCTCGACATTGAATTTTTGACATGAATACAATACTTTCTATATAATTACATATATAGTTAAGAGAAAGTAAAAGCATTCTTGAATGTTATCAGAAGATATAATCTCAAAAATATAGAGAAGCTTTGAGATCCGAAAGTCAAGATGAAACTGACAGTTTTCTTGATTTTTTCAAAATTTATAAAGAATTTGACAATATTTATTTTATTATTTAAAAAAGAACATGACAATTTTAAATATTTAAATACATAATACATAATAGGTTGTCATTCAAAGTGTTTTAAATACCCAGAAACCCCAAGGGCCTGGGAGGCCCTCCTTGTGACTTTGTGTTTGTAAAGTGGTTCGAAGAAAAAATAAGGCATAAAAAAATTTTTTTTTTGAAAAACCCTTTAAAAATACCTTTATTATGAATAAATGGAGGAATACTAAAAACTTGAAATTTATAAGAAGCTTTTTCTGAGAGTTATTGAGAAAAAACGGAGTGACCGGGCCTGAAAGGCCCTGGTTTTGCGTTC
The DNA here is from genome assembly GCA_023213315.1 of Euborellia annulipes. Lineage (NCBI taxonomy): Eukaryota > Metazoa > Arthropoda > Insecta > Dermaptera > Anisolabididae > Euborellia > Euborellia annulipes. Next base: position 16,663 of record JAKCPI010004232.1, read on the forward strand.
TAGGGTTAAGCACCTACACCTTCCGAAGAATTCATCACTGAGAGAGAACCTTCTTTACGTCCCTTCCAGAGGACGGGATGTCACAGTAACTCCTTCTCCACGTAGAGTTGCATGGGGACTATTGTGGTGAGATCCAATAATCCAATCCAGAGCGTACTTGAGGATTTGTTTAGATTAAATAAATATTTTTTTTTTTTTTATGAAAAAATCCCGCACTTTGTAGAAGCATACATTCAACCACACCAACCAGACACACCAGATTTTTTTTGACTACCAATTAAACAAAATTAAACTAAAATCCATTATCGATTTACCCTTCTATCCTCTAGATGCCTAACAATTTCCTGCCACCACAGATTATTATTTGGTATACAAATGGCTTAAATACAATCATCGGGCTCCCTGGGATCCGAACCCGCAACCCTAGGTATAGAAGGTTAGCAAGCCAACCCATACACCAAGCCCGAGGGCCCAATTTTTTAAATAAGCCAAAAAGAAGAAGAAATATTTTCAAGATTAAGATCAAATCCATCTTACTTCCTTCTCTTTTACTCTTCCCTTTCCCTCGTGAGATTGCCAATTTTAATCATCAAAAAAAAAAAAAAAATTCGTAGGGATTTTACAAATATTTGCAGCTACTTCACACTCACTTAGTTACTCAAAAAAAAAAAAAGAGTGGAGATGTGTTAATATGGCGTCGGCGGTGGCGTCGATCTTTGGGAAAACGAACGTCTCACCTAAAGGGTCGTCCAACAACATCATTAATCATAGCCACAAGGAGGGGAGAGGGGGGTGAAAGCTTTTTGCCAATGCTAACCAAGGCACAAGCAAGTGCCAAACCTCCCTCTTCTTCTTCTTCTTACTTAATTGAAACTACTTGTTGTTAAACAAGCCAAGTCACTGCGTTCTTCCTCCTCAATTTACCCTTCTTCTTACACTCCCCTCTTCATCTCCGAGATATTGGAATTTAGGGTGTAAAAATATTTTGCTTTCATGGAAGAATGTGGGTTCGAATATAGATAGAAGGTCATTTTTTTTTTAATTTCAAGATAAAAAATCTTGAAATTTTGACTTTTTGTTATTATAATAACTATTAATTATGATCGTTTCAAGGGGGACTCGCTGGTGAGCTAGAGTGTCGGCTTCTACAAAGAAGATCCCTGTTCAAATCCTTGGCTTGCGGGATTTTTCATTAAATAAAAATATTTATTTAATGTAAACAAATCTTTAAATAGGCACTGGATTGGAATATTGGAACTTACCACAATAGCCCCCAGGCAACTCTACGAGGAGAGGGAGTTGCTGTGACATCCCGTTCTGTGGAAGGGACGTAAAGTAGGTTCTCTCTCAGTGATGCATTTTATTATTTTGAATACTTGTTTTATTAGGAAGGCCGTATAACAGATAGAAGATGGAATAATTTGGACCGAAAACAAGTCTTACTTTTTGCCGATGGCCAAGGGCTAAAGGCTTGAACAATAAAAAAAAAAAAAGTCTTACTTTTCATCTTTTTACAATTTACATGATGATTGTAATAATTTATTAGAAAATCGCCTGATTTGGCCATCTGATTCCATTAATTTCGCAAAGACGGCAAATTTTAGTGAAAGAGTCGAAATTTAAATTTACAAGGGGAGTGCATAGCCTTGATAACACCGATTTGAACGAAAATTTTTTTATGTGTAGTACTTGATGAAAAACGAATTCTGTTAAAGCCAGAGAACGCGCTTCTCAACGGTTCGTCTAAAAAAAAATGTTAAAGATTTTGCCTGCATGCCTTAAGCCGTTACTAACAATAACATTTACAAATGTCGCGATGGCTAGATCGGTAGGGCGCATTCTTTGTAAACAAAAAATCCCGAGTTCGAATCTCTTCTTGTGCAACTATTTTTTTTTTTGTGTAATTTATTTTTTTTTTTGTTTCAGAATATTTTTTAATATTAATAAATAAATAAAAAAGTTTTTTTTTAAATTATTGGCATTTAATTTTCAACATGTTCCATATATTTAAAGAAAGTTCGAATGCTTTCTGTCAAAAATATAATATAAGGAAATATTTAATATTAGGCCTATACTAGAAATATATTACTATTAATTGGACACATAAATAAATTTATAATAATATTTATGTTTTAAACAGTTGGGTCGTTCATTTTCCGAACTTTGAACATGTTACGACAATATTTTTTTATGTGTCCAATTAATAGTAATATATTTCTAGTATAATATTAAATATTTCCTTATATTATATTTTTGACAGAAAGCATTCGAATTTTCTTTAAATATATGGAACATGTTGAAAATTAAATGCCAATAATTAAAAAAAAACTTTTTATTTATTTATTAATATTAAAAAATATTCTGAAACAAAAACAAAAAATAAATAAATTACACAAAAAAAAAAAAAAAAAATAGTTGCACAAGAAGAGATCCGAACCGGGATTTTTTGTTTACAAAGAATGCGCCCTACCGATCTAGCCATCGCGACATTTGTAAATGTTATTGTTAGTAACGGCTTAAGGCATGCAGGCAAAATCTTTAACATTTTTTTTTAGACGAACCGTTGAGAAGCGCGTTCTCTGGCTTTAACAGAATTCGTTTTTCATCAAGTACTACACATAAAAAAATTTTCGTTCAAATCGGTGTTATCAAGGCTATGCACTCCCCTTGTTAGACGAATGTGGTTCTCCCAACTAAAAACTTGGAGTTCTAAGCATAATATTAGCCATTTAGCAATTAATGATTTGTTAGGCATTTTAAAACCACATTTTGATTATTTACCATAAAATTCCAAAACTCTTTTAAATACTAAAAGGAAAGAAGAAAATACAACCAGGAGAATATTATCATTTTAGATTAAAAAGATGTAATGAATAATTATTGTCCCATTGTGGTTGAGTATATTGTGTTAATATTTGTATAAATATTGTGGTTGGACTTTACCAGGGTAATGATAAGTCAAAGGATGTAAACAAAAAAATCTGGTGTGACTGGTCGCACAGCACACTACTTTCTCTTACCTTCGGTAATCGAATGTTGTGTACTGTGCTTGTCACACCAGATTTTTTGTGTCGACATGTATTTAGTTTCCGACAGTACGGAACATTCGATTTTCAAGATGTACAATTTATAAGTATGGCAAAATATTTATATTTTGTTACCATGGCAACCATTTCTCCTATCTTTTCTATGGAGTACAAGAGTAAAGTGCATCAGTAAAGTACTAGTACTCTTTGGTCGATTTTGTTCAAAAGCTTCGTGTCACGTCCCATGGGGGTGCCTAACTTAAATATAAAATTTCAACCGTCTAGTTCTTTTCGCTCTTGAGATATTTTGTTCACAGACAGACACACACACAGACAGACCATGTCGCGAAAACCACTTTTTTGGATTCAGGAGGCCTCAAAACGTGTATATCCATCAAAATCTCGACATCGAATTTTTGACATGAATTCAATACTTTCTCTCTCTGTATATATTAACATATATATAGAGGTAAGAGAAAGTAAAAAAAATATGGGGAATGACTTCCCCGAAACTTTCTCGGGGCCTATTCTTTTGGAATTACGTCTGGGTGTGTGTGTGAACACGATTGCTTATTTGTTTCACAAATTCATTTGTTTATTTTAACTGTTACATGTTTTTTAATGACACCTGTATGATTTTGTTTTGATTTTTTATCAAAATTAACGAAAAATGTCGTTTTCTTCGATGATTATTTCAAAAACTATTCAGTTTTTGGAAAAATGTCAAAGAATAAAAACTTTTTAAAATTGAGTATTTTATCATAATGCGTTGTCAAAGTCAATTCCATGCATAAATTCAATCGCATGAGAACTCAGAGCTGTCGATGTTTTAATATTTTTTATACTCAATTCATGTTCCCTTTTTCGCAACGAAAACATGCGAGATGTTTGCCCCACATAAACCTTAGTGGGATTGGGGCAGCCAAGGCAACGAATTAAGTATATTACGTTATGTTGTTCATGGGGGGGACTACATCCTTATTATTATACAAAAAGGAAATATTGCCTCTGGATGATAAAGCCGTACGGACATTATGTAGCTTGAATATTTTTTGAATTTTCTCCGACAGCCCTGGCACATAGAAAAGAGAAAAGAATGGCGAATCATTGCTAACAGGCACAGAGGTGGTGGGGGGTGCTAGCCGCGCATTCTTCTTTTGATTAAAATTTTTGATTGCCGAATTAATAACATGCACTGGATAAGAGTTGGACAACGCCGCCCTTCTAAAAACATCAATATTTCTCACAATATAAGACTCGTCACAAAGAGAATGAATCCGTCTTAAAAAATAATACAAGGTGTTAATTTTATATATAAATGGACATTGTGAGAAATAATTGATAAATCTGCCACTGTCAGTTGGCTTGACATAAAGGTCAAATGAAAGCGAGCCACCAGGATTTTTAATGATCAAAAGGTCGAGAAACGATATTTTACTGTCCATTTCAATTTCATAGGTAAAATTCAGATCTGGATGAAAGTTGTTAAATTTGTCCAAGATCGTGTTTATTTGATTTTGTGGTACAATTGCAATAGAATCATCCACATATTGAAGGTAAACCAGTAAGTTGAGAGGCTTTACAGTAGAATAATAAAATTTTCTAATTACAATTTCAGCGGCTATTGGGCTGAGAGAGCCACCCATTGGCAAACCTTTCAATTGCAAATAAATAACACCGTTGAAAGAGAAATAATTGTGATGTAGACAAAAGCCCAAGGCCTCTTTAAATCTACTCAGTCCAAAGGTGGTATAAACGCTAATGTCATCCCAATACTCATCCACGCAACGCATGAAAAGGTCCAGAGGGACGGCTGTGAACAGGGACTGGATATCAAAAGATACGAGAACGTGATCATTGGGAACGATCACATCTCTCAATATATCCTTAGCCATTCTAGAATTAGAGACCTTAAATTCGTCATCGGTGGTAATATTTTTAAGAATATCAGCCATATATCTAGACAATTTCGCATTGCTATAATTAATAGTGGAGACGACGGGGCGGTATGGATGATCAGGGGCTGTTCCTTTATGGGTTTTAATTAAGCCATAAAGTCTAGCCATGTTGGACTGTTTGGGCCTAAGCTTATTATAAACACGTTCATCGACCAGTTGTTCATTGTGGCATTTTTTAAGGAACAAGTTAATTCCATTGTCAAGTTTTTTGATCGGGTTGTTAGTGATCACCTTATATGTATCGCCATCCGCAAGTAGAGACAACATGTTCTGATTATAGGAACTTGTGGTGGTAATTACCGACATTTTTGATTTGTCCGATTGCACAAATGTGATATCAGGATTTGATTTTTTATATTTCACAGTTTTACTAATGTTCGAAATCAACTCCCGTGAGCGAGCATTACACTGATAATTTTTGGAATTATAAGTGTAATTTGTCATAACATTGGAAATATTAGATCTAATTAAACCTTTTTGCGAGTCATTAAATTTGTTATTAGAAATAATGTACTCACAGTCTGTGATACAGTTTATAATATTTTTATGTAATGTTAATTTATCCTGAGTAGGTGGTATAAATTTAGGATCAAAGTTCAAAACATTCATTACATAATGAGGTATTTGTTTACCAGTAAGGTTAATGACTCTAGGTTCAGATGGTTGTGATTTTTTATTGAGTTGATCTAATTTTTTTAACACACCGGGGTGAAACTTCTGATACAAATTGTTGTTTTTCTTAGTAAACCATGTTTTATATAAATGAAATTCACGATCGTCCAAGATATCACTTAAAACGCCTGATACACGGGCAACCTGTTCATTTAGGGCGTTGAGATGAGAGTACGCGTGCTTGATTTCCAGATTGAGTAGAGGCCTTTTGAATCTTGCCAGCACATTGAAAAAATTGTTTGAATGAGCACGTATTGAGAGATCGATGACATTTTTTAAATTATAATTTATGAAGTTGGGAGTTAAGTCATGTGATTTGCATTTATTTAAAAAATATAGTCTATTGTGGAATTTTTGTATTTTAATAATATAAGATGTTACTTGTCTAATTAGTCTTTGAAGACGAGCAGATGTAAATATTATAAAAATTGTTTATAACTTTATTTGTAATTTGAAAGTATATTATAAATTAATTTATAAAATTGTCATTTGCAAATAAATAATATGTTTTCAAATAGGTCAAAGGCACGCTTTTGTGAGATTTCGTTTTTATTAAGATGTATTTTGGGTCAATGTACTGAGGGTTCATTGCTTCCCCAGTATTTATCATATAATAACTGTATTTGATAATTAAATTTTATATACATTTGAGACTTGGCCGTGTTGACTAATGAGCATCTGACAACTGATATGCAAATTTTGTATTTTTTATATAATTTTGTATATGTTTATATATAACAACTCTATCTGCATCTCAATGGTGTGCATCTTGAGATTGCCAATAATGTAAGATCTGATGTTTTTTATAATTTAAAAAATATTTTATGTTGTTGTATTACAATTATTATTTATGCTCATTTCAGCTCTAAAGAACTGATGATGGTTTTATCTAATTAAACCCGAAACGTTTTCTGATTGGAGATTTTTATTCGATAGAGGCTCCTTTTTTGGCTGACATCCTCTCTTCCTTCATCATTCTAAATTAGTTTTGTGTTATCTTAAAAGATAACATTTGAAAGACCCCCCCCCCCCCCCTCCCTTATCTTTAACAAACACAAATGAAGAGAAAATTTCTTCTTTTTTGTTCTTATTTCATTCTTTCATCAGAGAGTGAAGTCCGAAAAATCAAGTTGTTGCTAGGATTACATACCCTACTTCTTATTATGTTTTTCTTTTGAATGTGTCTTTTTGGATATAAGAAACAAAATTTTGCTTAAGGTGAAGAAAACTGCAAGAAACGTTCCTTTGGCTAATACTTTCAATGTAAGTATACAATCGTTAATGAAATAAACGTTCCTTGTAACTTTTAATTTAATTGTACATTCGTTAATGTATTATAAAAAAATTAAACTCATAATGTTTGATATTTTTTACTTTCTCTTACCTATGTATATACGTAATATATATATAGAGAGAAAGTATTGGATTCATGTCAAAAATTCGATGTCGAGATTTTGATGGATCTTCACGTTTTGAGGTCCCCTGAATCCAAAAAATCTGGTGTGACCGGCGCACAGCACACAACTTTCTCTTACCTTCGGTAATCGAAAGTTGTGTTCTGTGCTTGTCACACCAGATTTTTTGTGTCGACAAAAATTTAGTTTCCGCCAATATATTAGAATTAAAGATGTCAAATTTATAAACATGGGAAAATATTTATATTTTGTTACCATGGCAACCATTTCTCCTATCTTCTCTATGAAGCACAAGAGTAAAGGCTCTAACAGACAGAACGCGAAATTCGCGTCGCTTGGCGTTTTTTCAACGCCGCGAAAGGCCGCGAAATGTTGTATAAGGCAAGACTGTATCATCCCCGTCACACAGGGGGCGAACTTACGCGGCGTAAACGCTCTCTTTCGCGCGACAGCTTTTTCGAGTTGTACAAAATTACAACTCCTTCGCGCGAACAGGCGAATCATCAAGATGAGTAATGAAATAAAAAAACTTATAGAGTTAAAAACACTTGTTTTTTCGCCTCTAACTAAATAAAAGTAAATAATAAAATATGTTTTTTCTTGGCAGCCAATCTATGATTAGTAAAAAGTCCGAATCGAGGTAATTGAATAGTATTATCTTATTCTAATTTACAAGCCTCGAAAAATATTTAATCAAAGTTATCATTAATAAAATAAGATTTTAAAAAATCTAATTTTCCAATGATATTCTATTTCTTTCGTAATATAATACTTTATTTATAAAATATTTATAAATTCATTAAATAAAGGTTGTTGAAACATATACACAATACCCGATCGTAAGCCCAGATTACGCTTCCTGTGTGGCTTAGCAAAAACGCCTTTCGCCGCGAAATACGCGCGTAGCCTGAGCGACGCGAATTTCGCGTTCTGTCTGTTAGAGCCTTAAAGTGTGCTTCAAACAATTTTTGAGAGCAAAACGAGAATATACATTTGAAAGAGCATCTAAAAAATAATTGATTTTTGAATTTTAATCAAAATCGTTAGAGCGAATTTTGAGAAAATCGAAAAAAACTGAAAAAGTACATCAGTAAAGTACTAGTCGGCAAGTACATCAGTAAAGTACTCTTTGGCCGATTTTGATTAAAAGCTTATTTTTCCGGTCCCGGGGGTGTTTAACTTAAATATAAAATTTCAACCTCGTAGCTCAATTCCTTCATGCTTAAAATTGAACACACACACACACACACACAGACACACAGACAGACAGACCATGTCGCGAAAACCACTTTTTTGGATACAGGGGACCTCAAAACGTGAAGATCCATCAAAATCTCGACATCGAATTTTTGACATGAAACCAATACTTTCTCTCTCTATATATTAACATATATATAGAGGTAAGAGAAAGTAAAAAGTGGTTTTTGCGACATGGTCTGTCTGTGTGTCTCTGTGTGTGTGTGTGTGTGTGTGTGTGTGTGTGTGTGTGTTCAATTTTAAGCATGAAGGAATTGAGCTATGAGGTTGAAATTTTATATTTAAGTTAGTCACCCGCCTAGGGCGTGAAAATAAGCTTTTAAAATGGCCAAAAAGTACTAATACTTTACTGATGTACTTTTTCAGTTTTTTTCGATTTTCTCAAAATTTGCTCTAACGATCTTGATTAAAATTCAAAAATCAATTATTTTTTAGATGCTCTTTCAAATGTATATTCTCGTTTTGCCCTCAAAATTGTTTGAAGCACACTTTACTCTTGTGCTTCATAGGAAGAATAGGAGAAATGGTTGCTATGGTAACAAAATATAAATATTTTTCTGTTTTTAGATCTTGAATTCTAATATATTGGCGGAAACTAAATATATGTCGACACGAAAAATCTGGTGCACAGAACACAACTTTCGATTACCGAAGGTAAGAGAAAGTTGTGTGCTGTGCGCCAGTCACACCAGTTTTTTTTTTTTTTTTTAGTTATCGCCATGCCGAGTCCTACAACTTTGAAAAAATTTATGAAAAGATACTTTAAGAAGAAAATTATAGAATTTGCCAGTTCTAAAAAATCCGATTCACAAGAGGAATTTAATAAATTTAGAGATTATATTCAGAATAATTTGTCACAAAAAACAATTGATAAATTTCTGAACGATTTAATTTTGCCTTATTATACTGATACTGGTTATCTCAAATCGGATATAACGAACAAGATTGTTAAATTGTTACTTTCTGAAAATTCAAAGGAATTCAAATTCGATCCTCTTAATTGGTATTCAGAAGGCGGATTAGAAGGAAATCATGAAGATATTTTAACAATAATCAAAATTTATAAACCTAATTTAATTCATTTTGAATTTTATGCCTTAGGTTTGACCTATTCAGATTTAACAGAGATTTTGTCATTCCTGTCGAATTTGAAAATATTAAAATTATCATCGCGTTTTTTTGACCAAAATTTTATTGGTATAATCTTGGAAAGTTGTCCCTTTTTAGAGAGTTTACAACTCACCGAGCCTGAGTATGGCTTTTCCTTTGATTATGACAAAATTCATCTCTGGCCCATTCATGAAAAGCTTCGTCACTTTCAACTAAATCTAGATCCTTATGGATCTAGGGAGGAAAAGAATAAAATATTTTCTAAAATTTTAGAACATTTTCCAAATATAGAAAATTTCCAAATGAATTACAGTTCAGAAAGTATTGTAAATTTAGCTCCAAAAATTCCATTACATTTAAAAAGTTTACTAATTGATCGTTCTACTAATTTATCAGTTATCACACAACTTCATCATTATTATCCTAAAATTACATCAATAACTATATTAATGCCTAATAAGGAGGTTCTTAAATTTATCTCAAATTTTAAATATATTAAAAATATGTATTTATTTTCATGGGAAACTGACATAGCTGTAGAAATGTTTTCAAAAATTGGATCACAATTGGATCATCTAAATTTATCAGTGGATCTTATTAATATAAGTTTAGTACTAGAAATGTGTCCAAATTTAGTGTCTCTTTCACTTAGTGATCGAAAAATAATAGATAATCGATTTGTCGCACATAATAAACTTAAATATTTAGATATTTCAGAAATCCCTGACAATTTTCCCGTTTTGCTTCAAGGTTTATCATCACTTGAAACGCTCAAAATTGAGAACTGGTTCGGTTATAATCAATCAAATCTTCACAATTTGATTCCATTATTTAAAAACCTTAAAGTCTTAATCATAACTTTAACACCTAATTTTACAGTGAATTGTTTGATAGAAATATTAAAATCTTGTCATAAATTAAAAAAAGATAGCCATTAATGGACCTCCACTTAATTATGATATGGATGTTGTTAATTATGAAGAATATTGGAACAACGATGATGATGACAAATTGGAAACTTTTATAAAAGAAAATAATTTTAATATTCGTATACAAATAAATACTTCACAATACGCTACACCTTTAATGAGATAAAATAAAAATAATTATGTATAAACTTCAATAAATATGCAAATTTTATTCTATTATATACATGTATAATAAAAAGTGTTCTATTAAATCATATTTGAAAAAATTCTCTATTGACTATTGACGCTATATTGATAAGACAAATTTGTTATAAAATTTTATCTACTTTCTTTTATATATATATATCTTATATATATAATAACCTAGTGTTTAATTTGTATATTTAATTTTAATTTACAAAATGTTATAATGTGCATAGTCGCTTATCAATGGAAACATCAATAAAGAATACAAAATTGGTTAACAACATTTTATTTCTTATTTCATATTTTTTTTTTAACATAAATTTAATTTAATTTGGAGTTTAATTGCAATTATTTTATTTAATTAATTTACCGGTCGTTGGCTCCGCAACAACGCCGGTAAGGTGGGGGTGAGTATCTGCTCTTTGTTTCTATGAGACACAAAAGCCTTGTTTATTATTTTAAGATTGTTATAGTAATTTAAATATATTATATTGTAATAATTAAAATAATTGTTTAATAAATTATATTTAGAAAAAAGAGATTGCAGTTTATAGTTTACTAGCCGCGTCGCCCGCCTTCGGCGGGCTTCGAGCCTAGCCGGGGGGCTTCGCCCGCCTGGACCCCCTCCAGCTGGCTCGGGCCCGCCTGCGGCGGACCCTCGCCTTTTCTTAATTATGAGAACCCGAGGCGCCCGCCTTTGCATCTAGTCAGGGGGGCTTTGCCCCCTGGACCCCCCGCCAGCTGGCTCGGGCCCGCCTGCGGCGGACCCTCGCCTTTGCTTCTTACTAATGAAAAGAAAAGAATTACTACCTATTCCAATCCAGAGCCTGCTTGAGGATTTGTTTACATTCATGGAATACACAAATGAAAAGAATACTTAAATATTTCTCTATACATTACCTATGGGAGAAATCCTAACTTTAGGAATTGATAACTCAAAAAGTTATGGGAATTTCGGGATGAAAATAATTTTCCTGTAATCCCGAGAAGGTCCTCTTTATGCATAAAAAATTTCATTTCAAAATTCCAACTGGAAGTTGCCTAAATAGAGCGTGACAGACAGACAGACAGACAGACAGACGGACATTAGTGAATTATATATATAGATTATATGCAAGTTTAGTTTACGTTAAATAAGAGGGAAGGGGGAAAACATAAGAATTGACTCATCTGAAGCTGACGATGGTGGAATGGAGTCGCAGCCTCCAGTTGGTCCAGGGAGAACTCGTACCGGCTCTTTTCAAGGGCCCATGGCCACTGGTAGTCGAATTGAGAGCCACCAGCATTCATTGGAGATGCATAGCATCATCCTCTGGATGATGGTCCAGGGAGAGGAAGGAGGAGAGTCACCTCACTGTCAGGGTGCTTGGGGGAGTCATAGCCTCATAAGAAACTTTTATGTAATATATTAAAAACAAGGCCTATTTGGGGAGGCGATGTGTCTGTCTGCCTTGACGGTTGGGCGACAATTAAAAATTATTTATTTTATATAAAATTAATTAATAATAATAGTATTAATATTTCAACAATAAATTGAAATTAAAGATAATTATCCACTAATTTGGACTGTTGACCTGATTAAATAATATATTAAATAAATTATTAAATATTATTAATTATTAAAGATTAAATAATTGCATATTATTTAATTTTCACTTGAATATTCGTGGGGATAGAAATTCGGAGGGTCCAAATAAAGAGAAAGAGGGGTTGGCCAGGAGAAAATGCTCATGTGACCATTATAACGAGAACCAACTGTCGAAAGTTTAAATCTTATCTACTTAAATATATAAATCGCTAATGTCCGTCTGTCAATCTCTATTTAGTAGGGCTGGACGGTAAACTGGTTTACCGGTAAAAATTTTTTACCGAAAACGCGGTAACGAACCTCTAATTCGGAAAAACCGGTTTTTCTCGAAAGTCGGTAAAAACCGATTTACGGTAAAAACCGGGAAAGCCTAGGTTCCGCGAAAAAAATGTTCCGCGCCGGCATATTTTTGCCCCGCCAAAAAAAATTTAGCGCGGCGGGAAACTTTTGTTCCGCGGGCGGCAAAAAATAGCCGTCTCTAAAAAAAAGAGGTAAATATTTTGAACGGAAAATGGAAAAAAGGGGAAACTTTGGTCGGGGCGGCAAAAAGCGCTCTAAAAAAAAGGTAAAATATTTTTTCGAACGGGAAAAAATTTTGATTCCGCGAAAAGAAAAAAATGTTCCGCCTCCAACTGCCTCGGTACGCCTCTGGGGTTTTTACCGACTTTCGAGAAAAACCGGTTTTTTTTCATTATCGGGGTCGGTAATGAAAATCCATTACCGTCCAGCCCTACTATTTAGGCAACTTCCCGTAATTTCGAAACCAAATTTTATATTTTTCAAGGAATTATAGGAATATTATTTTTGTCCCAAAATTCCTATAACTTTTTGAATTATTTAATTACTGAAATTACAATTTCTCCCATAGGAAAATGTATGAGGAAGCCAGTGGCGTAGCGAAAGGGGGGGCAAGGGGGGGCCATCATGTCCCGGGCGCTACTCACAAAAGGGCGCCAAATGGTCCGCAAAAAAAAAAAAAAAAAAAATTGCTGGATAATTTTTATTTTTGATATAATTGATTTCTGGAAAATATATTTTAAATTTGGTACCAGTGTAATATAATAATTTTGTATATTTTACATATAAAATATGGTTTTCGAATGGGGGGGGGGGGGCGCTAAAAAGGTATTGTGCCTCGGGGGTCAGTCTAATGTCAATTTTTACGGATGAATGCAAGGTTACTTGTACAATAATGTTGTAAATGTAAATGTCATTATTGTATGTACAAGTAACATTGCATTCACGCACATGCCTGTTTTAATATTAAAATCATTGGTTAAATCAAAAAAAAGAACAAATCTTGAATTGTTAATGTTAATTTCAGTTTATTGATGTCAAATGATACTCATTTTACTACTATCCGTAAAAATTGACATTAGTCTGTCCCGTGGAAGAGAGTGTTTGGCGCTCGAAACGTCGACAGAAAAAAAAATTGTTTTTTATTCTTTCCTTTGCTGACTCCACTCCAATATTAATAGTTAAAATTTGTAATTAATATCCAACCAAACATATCGAGATTATGTTGATTGGATTGAAAATCAACATTTTTGTCTTTGTTTTAATTAATTGATTAAAATGATATGGATTTGTGTTAAATTTACTTAGAAATGTATAAGATATTTCATATTAAATGTTTCTTAAATTAGAGTATCATTAAGGTAGATTAGAAAAGGTCTTCTTAAGAAGAAATAAAATTTTTATGACGCAGTGTCCAAAAAATCTGCCGTGACAAGCAAACACTTTGAATTGACGAAAATAAGAGAAAATTGTGTACTGTGCGACCATCACACCAGTTTTTTTTTTTTAATACCGGTATTTATCGAATATTAATGAAAAAATCTGGTGTGACTGGCGCACAGCACACAACTTTCCTTTACCTTCGGTAATCGAAAGTTGTGTTCTGTGCTTGTCACACCAGATTTTTTGTGTCGACATGTATTTAGTTCCCGGCAGTAGGGAACATATGAATTCAGATGTAAAATTTATAAGTATGGGAAAATATTTATATTTTGTTACCATGGCAACCATTTCTCCTATTCTTTCCTATGAAGCACAAGAGTAAAGTGTGCTTCAAACAATTTTGAGGGCAAAACGAGAATATACATTTGGAAGAGCATCTAAAAAATAATTGATTTTTGAATTTTAAATCAAAATCGTTGGAGCAAATTTTGAAAAAATCGAAAAAAAACTAAAATCGGAGGAAATCAAAAAAAAAGTATATCAGTAAAGTACTAGTACTCTTTGGCCGATTTTGATTAAAAGCTTATTTTCACGGTTTCGGGGGGTGTTTAACTTATATATAAAATTTCAGCCTCATAGCTCAATTCCTTCATGCTTAAAATTGAACACAGACACACACACACCCACACACCCACCCACACACAGACAGACCATGTCGCGAAAACCACTTTTTTGGATTCAGGGGACCTCAAAACGTGAAGATCCATCAAAATATCGACATCGAATTTTTAACATGAATCCAATACTTTTATATATATATATATTACATATATACATATAGCTAAGAGAAAGTAAAAGAAAAAGGACTTAACAAAAAGAATCGATTCCCTCCCCCTCTTTTCGTTTTATGTATTTATTTTGTTATCTACCCGACCAGAGGAGGGGGGTTTCTTCTTTATCCCCGTATATTTGCCTGATGTGTTCCCGCGGGATGCAATCCGTGAGTGGGTTCCCGTGTCCCAGCTGCGTCGGCTGTCCAGCTCTTCTTCTGGAATCCCCTCCGGATAAAAAAAAAAAGGACGGAAGGGAAAGCAGGAGAAGGGTTCATCATCAAACTACCCTCTCACGTGGTACGATTTGCCTCGACACAAATCTTGAAAACCTCCAAATGGAAATCACCCTTAGCTTATTCCCTTCCTACTACTCCCCTAATATGGAAATCTCTCAACTGGAAAATTTCTACCAAGGAAAAGATAACTTGGAGGGGTCAAACTAATAATAGTAAAAAATGAATTTCCTATTAATAAATATGAGCCTAAAAACTGACTGACCATCTGGAATCAAAAGCTCTATCTCAGCAAAATGTTACAGTATTAATAAATAAAGGGGGCTCACTGGTGTAGTGGGCTAGGATGTCGGCTTCTACAAAGGAAATCCGTGTTCAAATCCTGGGCGTGAGGGATTTTTCATTAAATAAAAATATTTATTTAATGTAAAAAACTGAATTGGAATATTGGATCTCGCCACAATAGCCCCCAAGCAACTCTACGAGGAGAGAGAGTTGATGTGACATCCCGTCCTGTGGAAAGGACGTAAAGAAGGTTCCCTCTCAGTGATGCATTCCTCGAAAGGAGTCGCTCCTCAAACTAGGACATCATCCTCAGCATAGAAGGGGTTGGATAAAAGGAACCAGAAATAAGGATTAGTTCACTAGCTAGAAACGAAATCAGGAGGAGTTGGAGATAGGAAATAATGTAACTTCACGGGGGGTGTCATCTACCGATGGCTACGGCCAGAGGCCGGTTGGGGTTGGGGTGTGTGTCTTCGTACACGAAAGCACCTCGGGTAAATAAAAGGGGATCCCGATAGGAATTTCAAATAATAATAAATAAAATATTTATATTTGAAGAAATATAATGGCTGTTGGATACAAAGAGTAGGAATTGAGCTAGGATGTTGAAATTTTATATTTAAGTTAGGCACCCCAATGGGACGTGACACGAAGCTTTTGAACAAAATCAGTCAAAGAATACTAGTACTTTACTGATGTACTTTTTCAGTTTTTTTTTTCGATTTTCTCAAAATTCGCTCCAACGATTTTGATTAAAATTCAAAAATCAATTATTTGGTAGATTCTCTTTAAAATGTATATTCTCATTTTGTCATTGAAACCTTCTGAAGACCACTTTACTCTTGTACTCCATAGAAAAGATAGGAGAAATGGTTGCCATGGTAACAAAATATAAAGATTTTCCCATATTAATTTTGCATATTGAAATTCGAATGTGCCGTACATGTCGGAAACTAATTATATCTCGACACAAAAAATCTGGTGTGACAAGCACAGAACGCAAGTTTCGATTACCGGTTATCAGATTTTTTAGTTTTCCAATGCCTAAAATAAAAAATATTCAAGGATTGCATTCAGTAGCTATGAAGATGG
The DNA here is from genome assembly GCA_023213315.1 of Euborellia annulipes. Lineage (NCBI taxonomy): Eukaryota > Metazoa > Arthropoda > Insecta > Dermaptera > Anisolabididae > Euborellia > Euborellia annulipes. The sequence goes on from JAKCPI010004232.1 coordinate 32,927, forward strand.
TTGAATAGATAACCGAAACATCATAAATGAAAAAAATCTCGTATTTTTTTTTTTATTTTTTACTTGTGGCATTATTATTGTGCTCTGAAGGGAGGGGGGATTTATTTATTTATTTTTCCATAAAGAGGGAGGAATGCATTTATTTTCTTTGATAATTTATCTTTTTCACTCACTGTCAGTCAACATTTAAAGTTAGATCTCATAGTCTTGGATTTGGCTAAATAGAGCTCTCACTTTATCTCCCTCTTTCACTTTTCTAAACAAATCTTGTTTTATATTTTTATACAAAAAAAAATAAAAAAATAAAAATAAAAGAAATTATTCTCTCACTCTCTATTCCACTTGTTTAATTAATAATCTCAAATTGAAAAAAAAGGAAATCTTTCTATAAAGAATTTATCAATATATATATGGACCCTGTTATGCATTAGTGTGTCAAGCGCCAAAAAAAATAAAAATTGAGTTAAGCACGGAATATTGTTTCAAATGCTATAATTAATAGTATTTTTTTTTTATGAAATATGTCCTAAAAAAATTTATATTTAATGTTACTTGCACAATTGACTAAAAAAAGGTGGGGTGTGTTTCGGGTAAAAATTATGATGGCAAAATATTTATATTTTGTTCCATGCAACCATTCTTTTTGGAGTACAAGAGTAAAGTGGTCTTCAGAAGATTCAATCCAAAATGAAATATAATTTTATTGAAGATCTAAAAACAATTGATTTTGAATTTAAAAAAATCGTTGGACGCAAATTTAGAGAAAATCAAAAAAACGAAAAAGTTAGTAAAGTCTAGTACTTGGTCGATTTGTAAAAGTGTGTCATAGGGGGAAAAATATAATTTCTCCTACTTTTGCTTGAGATATTTTGTCAAGCCACAAACAAAAAAGGGGGTCGTTTTATATAGAGGGGAAAAAAAATTATATATAATCCAATGAAAACAAAAAATTTAAATGTTAATTTTCTCAAAAATCGGTAGCTGGCGCTTGACACACTAATGCGTAACAGGGTCCATATAATGTCTGTCTGTCTGCCACGATCTGTTTGTATAACTTCCCGTTAGAATTTCAAAAATAGATTATTTTCTTTTCAAAAATATTTTAGCATTATTCATAATTAGAGCCCGGATGTTCAAGCGCAATCAAACCTTAAAATATACTCTTTTTTTTTTTTTTTGTTTAAAAAAAAACACACACTTTTTCTAATTCACACTCACACATTCACACAGTCTTTTCGGCAATTTTGGCCATATAAGACTTTTTACGATAACCGTAAATCATCGAATTGCCTGGGATCCGAACCCCCGACCCTTGGTATACAAGGCAGACGCGCTACCGACTATGCCAAGCCCGGGGGCACAGGGGCATACTTGAAAGAAGAAATCTGGGACCAGGGAGGTCTGGGACAAATTGAAGTTGAAATGTTCAACTTTTACATTTCCACCCTGTAAAGTTTGAAAATATTAAAAATAATTTTTAATTTTTGATCACATAAATTTGACACAAAAATATTCAAAACATGCGTTTATCTTTAAAAAAAAAAAATGTTAAAATATGCATGAAGAAAATAAGGTTGTTTTGGTTAAAAAATTGGCAAAACATGCATTGGGTATAGGATTGGTTCAAAAAAAAGCCAAAATATGCACATATGCTCGGAACGAAGAGGGAGGGTTATTTCGAATCGAATATACTCTACTTATGAAATGGATAACTGCAAAGTTTCAGGAACATGCATTTGCATCAACATCCGGGCTTTATTCATAGAGTCTTGAAAACGCCTAACCCCCTCTGGCTGGTTTGTAAACTATTAGCCAAAATATTATTAAGATCATTGCCTATTTTGATTACTTTAGAAACAAAAAATCTGGCGTGACTGGCCGCACAACAAACAACTTTCTCTTACCTTCGGTAATCGAAAGAAGTGTTCTGTGCTTGTCACACCAGATTTTTTTTGTGTCGGAGATATATTTAGTTTCCGCCGATATATTAGAATTCAAGATGTGAATTTATAAGAATGGGAAAATATTTATATTTTGTTACTATGGCAACGATTTCTCCCTTTCCTATGAAGTACAAGAGTAAAGTGTGCTTCAATGGCAAAATGAGAATATACATTTTAAAGAGCATCTAAAAAAATAATTGATTTATGAATTTGAAACAAAATCGTCGGAGGAAATCAAAAAAAGTATATCAGTAAAGTACTAGTACTTTTTGACCGATTTTGATTAAAAGCTTATTTTCACGCCCTAGGGGTGTGTCTAACTTAAATATAAAATTTTAACCTCCTAGCTCAATTCATTCATGCTTAAAATTGAACTCAGACAGACCATGTCGCGAAACCCACTTTTTTTTTTATTCAGGGTCCTCAAAACGTGTATATCCATCAAAATCTCGACATCGAATTTTTGACATGAACCCAATACTTTCTCTCTCTATATATATTAATATATATACAGTAGAGTCCCGTTAATCCGAACTAATTGGGATCGAGGGTCGTTCGGATTATCGGGAAGTTCGGATTAACCGGAATTGTAAGCTTGAATTAGTTGATTTTGATAATAAAGTCGTATTTATAACGTTGTAAACCGTGAAACTTGTCGGTTAAACTCTAAATAAATATTTCGTATTTTTTAATAAAATAAAGTTCCTTTAATGTCTAATTTTGATTTATATTCCTCTTAAAAAAAAAAAAAAATCGTACGCAAAAAGAGTTCGGATTAACCGGAAGTTCGGATTAGGAGGTTCGGGACTCTCCTGTATATATGGACCCTATTATGCAATGGTGTGTTAAAGACCAAAAAATTCAAAATTGAGTTAAGCACGGAATATTGTTTCAAATGCTTTAATTAATAGTATTTTTTATGAAATATGTCCTAAAAAAATTTATATTTAATGTTACTTGCACAATTGAGAAAGACAATTAAGAAAAATTATATATAATCCAATGTATACAAAAAACATTATTGTTGATTTTCTCAAAACTCGATGTTTGGTCTTTGACACACCATTGCATAACAGGGTCCATATATACATAGGTAAGAGAAAGTAAAAAGAAAGCGCAGTAGGAAGGCAACAAATTCATTGATAAATGAGTGTAAATTCTCTTAAGACAAATAAATCACTCGTCAAGTGGAAGGGGGAGGGGTGGGTGACGGCGAGGGGGTGGTTTTAAAATAAATTCCCGAAAATAGTAGTAAAAGCTCAGTTACAAATGCCACTTAAGTTCAATCACTTTATCTTTTAAAGGCATAAATTGTACAAAATAAACCTCTACTAGCAACACGTTGGCTATTAATGAAAGTAGAGTCATTTATTATAATAAAAATCTGATGTGACTTCACGCACAGCGTTGTGTTGTGATATATTTCGTTTCCCATAGCACCTTAATTAACTTGCATTTTAATTGTTGACTGGTTATTTTTCTATATGGGGATTTAACATGCTTGAAATTCTCCATTATTAAAGTGTTTTAAGGCTTGAGCCCGCCGAACGCAGATGGTGCAGTTAGTAACAAATGTTTATTTTGCGTTTTGTTTAAATTAAAGCCGCCCATCATAAGAACGCTGCCTCCCGCTTCTATCAACATATTATATATTTTAAAAACAACTTTGAATAATAATATAATCTTTTTATAAGCTTAACGGATGGTTTTATTGTTTTAATAAACAATGTATTTTTTGTTTTGTTTTATACAGAAAAACAAAATGGAAATTTTCACCAGTAACAGAGATTTATAAATTTTTGTTTTTTTGTATAATCTTTTTTTGAAGGGTTTATTTACAATTTAAATTAACTAACAAAAAACAACTCAAGAGAAACCGTGGGATTTGAGAAGGAATTAGAAAAAGAAATCGTTGTAGTTAAGCAATGCCAAGAGCGGCGAAGCCTCGGGTGGGTGGCCACGATAGATAGATCAGTGTAATATACACTGCGCGTCAAAAAAAAAAAAAACGTTACATTTTGTTGTCTTTCTATGTATATAAATATTACATCTTGAATTTTGATGTAGGCTATTGTCGGAAACTAACTAAATTACGCTTCAAAGAAAACGTAACACTTTGCTTTGTTCGTTCTCGCCCCCCTCCCGCCCCAGGCTTTTGGCGCCCCTCGCGCATCCGGCTTTCCCCCAAAAATCTCCGGCTTTTTTTGAAATTTCATAATAAATTCATTTTATATCACAAATACGGAGAAAAATTACAAAAAAAAGATCGAACGAGATTCGAATACTAAAAAAAAAGGTCCAACGAAAAACGGCGCCCCAGTTGAGCTCCGCCCCCTCCGCCCTCAAAGGCTAGTTACGTCCTGCTATTCTAAACTATCTTAATGCTACTATAATTTATTAAACATTTAATATGAAATATATTATACATTTATAAGTAAATTTGACACAAATCCATATCATTTTAATAAATAATTACTAGGGCTCGGATTTCGCCCTATTTGCCTTTTTTTAGTTTATGGCTTAAAATTTAGGCCAATATGATATGTATACGTTTCATGAAATTCTGAATAAAATAAGAGGCATTTGTTAGTGCCTATAATGCCTATTTTGGCCGATTCTGGGTTTTGGTGCCTATTTCATCTATAAATGCCTTTTTTAGTGCCTATTTTAAGTTCAAATAGCCAATTTCAATTTTTTACGAGCTATATATAGCCTAAATTTAAAATTTTGTTGAATTATCAAGAAAATATTTCAGGGGGGGGGGGGTAAAGGGGTAATTACCCCCCCCCCCTCCCGAGATTAAAAAAAAAACTTTAAAAAAAAAAAATTTATTTTTAATGTAAATTTTTAAAAATTAAGAAAAAAATTGTGTGCTGTGCGACCACTCACACCAGATTACCAAAAATAAGACATCAATTTTTTAACTTTTTTTATATTATTTCTTAAATAATGCCTTTTAAAATGCCTTTTTAAGAGCCTATTTTTACAATAAATGCCTTTTTAAGTGCCTATTTTAATAATTTTTAGTGCTTAGTTGCCTGCCTATTTTAAAGATTTTTAGTGCCTATAAATCCCAGCCCTAATAATTACAATTTAAATAAAACAAAGACAAAAATGTCGATTTTCAATTTATTCAACATAATCTCGATATGTTTAGTTGAATATTAATTCAAAAAAATTGTTTTTATTTGAATTTCCAATAAAATAGACAGAGAAAAACTGAAATGGAAAGATTATTTTAAAATTTTAGAAATAATTTCGACATTTTTGTTTTTGTTTTATTTAAATTGTAATTATTTATTAAAATGATATGAATTTCTGTTAAATTTACTTAGAAATGTATAAAATATTTCATATTAAATGTTTAATAAATTACAGTATCGATAGGATAGATTAGAACAGATTTTCTGAAGAAGAAAACAATGTGTTCCATTTTATTTTGGCGCGCAGAAAATATTTCTGAAATAAATTATATTCAGAAACCCCATCATATCATTCGTGTTTTTATTTTCTCTTACCTCTATATATGTTAATATATAGAGAGAAATATTATTGTCAAAAATTCGATGTCAAGATTTTGATGGATCTTTACAATTCGAGGTCTCCTGAATCCAAAAAAAGTTGTTTTCGCGACATGGTCTGTCTGTGAACAAAATATCTCAAGAGCAATGAGTTTGAAATTTTATATTTAAATAAGGTACCCTCTGGGATGTGACACGAAGTGTAATTTAATCATCCGCATATTTTTAAGGTGCTCATTTTAAAAAACAGCCTAGAAACATGGGCGTAGCCAGGGGAGGCAGGGGGGGGCCGTTGCCCCCCTGGTTGGTCCTAAAAATTAAAAAAAAAAAACAAGCAAATATATATTTTTCCCATTGAGAATTTTTTTTTAACACTCCAATCCACTACATTAATTTAATTTTTTTTTTATTTAAATAAATAATTAATAATCTATGTATTTATTAATTGCAAACCCCCCCCTCTCGCCCTAACGATGGGTTGCCCCCCCCCCCCTAACAAGAAGTCTGGCTACGCCCATGCCTAGAAATCCAACCTACACTGTTAAAAATTTTCAAGGGATATTTATAAACTTATGAAGTCTGTTACACATACGGTTTATGAATTTTACATTCGCGTATATGAAGAAAAGTTCATACGAATATGTACGACGCCTTTACTATCTCGACTACCGGTACTTACTTTATTAAGAATGTCATACTTTTTAAGCTACTTAAATTTGATTCTGTAAGGGGGAGGTGAAAAGGGAAGGGGATCCTTTTTCTGGACTCACAATATTATCTCAGGGAAAGGAGATGAAGGGGTTCAAGGTCGAGAGAACCAAATTTGAATATATTAACAAAACTATTTCATTGTTTTTAAAAAAATAGTAAGGGAGAGGGCGGGACATTGGGACAGTACAAATAAAATTAGCTGTGTATAGTTTGGCTTTCAATATTATTGATCATATAATGTTATGTTGTTGAGACTGATAAATGCACTATCTATTGCCATAGGCTTAGCGCTTATTCACCAATAGATGAATTAGATTTTTGCAATTTTCCAAAAAATCCAAATTGTCCCAATGTACCTCTTGGGTGAGGTAGATTTGGACAGCTGAGGCAGATGTGGGATAAAAACAATTTGTTTTTGTTCTAAAAAATAATTTGCTGAATAAAAAGGTGGCACAATCTAACTTACAGTGGTTTCCAACTTACTTTTGGCCCATCGCCCCTTTCTGGAGGCTGACTCCTATCGCCCCCCCTTTTCATTTTCCATTGTATATCTAATTTTTAATTTAAAGTGTAAATAATAATGCAGTTTTATTATTTTAAACAATTTTGTTACCGTAGATATCAGTAGCGTAGCCGGGATTTCTGCTTGGGGGGGCCAAAAAAGTTTTTTTATGAATTCCCCCCTTCTCCAAGAAACTTAAAGTGGAGAAATTTTTTTTAGATAATATAATAATTATAAATAAAAAAAAAATAAAAAAAAATTTTTTTTTTCTTGTAGTAAAAAATAATTTTAATACAAAATTCACAAATAGTAGTGAATTTTTTTCAATTATTTATAAGTTTTTTTGTTAGATT